>CM056049.1:48394396-48559396 GCA_029574335.1 Rana kukunoris
CATGTCCTGTCCCCCACAGATGCAGCCATGTCCTGTCCCCCACAGATGCAGCCATGTCCTGTCCCCCACAGATGCAGCCATGTCCTGTCCCCCACAGATGCAGCCATGTCCTGTCCCCCACAGATGCAGCCATGCATGTCCCCCACAGATGCAGCCATGCATGTCCCCCACATATGCAGCCATGCATGTCCCCCACATATGCAGCCATGCATGTCCCCCACATATGCAGCCATGCATGTCCCCCACATATGCAGCCATGCATGTCCCCCACATATGCAGCCATGCATGTCCCCCACATATGCAGCCATGCATGTCCCCCACATATGCAGCCATGCATGTCCCCCACATATGCAGCCATGCATGTCCCCCACATATGCAGCCATGCATGTCCCCCACATATGCAGCCATGCATGTCCCCCACATATGCAGCCAGGTCCTGTCGCCCACATATGCAGCCAGGTCCTGTCGCCCACATATGCAGCCAGGTCCTGTCGCCCACATATGCAGCCAGGTCCTGTCGCCCACATATGCAGCCATGTCCTGTCGCCCACATATGCAGCCATGTCCTGTCGCCCACAGATGCAGCCATGTCCTGTCCCCCACAGATGCAGCCATGTCCTGTCCCCCACAGATGCAGCCATGTCCTGTCCCCCACAGATGCAGCCATGTCCTGTCCCCCACAGATGCAGCCATGTCCTGTCCCCCACAGATGCAGCCATGTCCTGTCCCCCCACAGATGCAGCCATGTCCCCCATACCTAGTAGTCGATGATGCTGCCGTGTTAATCCCCGTGTTTTACAGCACCGCATTACAGGCACCTTTCGTTTGAATTCTTGGAAGTGTACGGTTAGGTTGCCATATCTCCGAGCTGCTTCCGGTGCATGCGCTGTGCTGCCCGCGGTAGTGAGAGAATATCAGAAAACGAAAAGGCAAGCACAGAAAAATCCTCCAAGCAAAAGGTGGATTTACAAGCCTTGCCCACACGAGCCTATCTTGACCAAACTGTGGTTCCAATACTTTTACAGGGTCTTTCAGTGCTGGCAAAAGAAAGATGTGGCATTGATCGATTCTGGATCATCTGTATGAGGAGGTGGACGGCTGAGGACTATTAGGAGCAGCACAGTATAAAAACAAATGCAGTTTTTAAGTTGGAGCTGGTAAGCAGGCATTTTTTATAGAGGTGGAGGTGCCTTTGATTGACTTTACTCGAAGATTCTTCTTCTAACACTTTTCGGGTGTTTATAGGACACAGATGGACTCTTGCTTCACAGATTTGATTGTGATTTTGCTTGGACTTTTCTGTTTCACCTCACCAGTGGTTCATTTTAAGTTTTTATCATCCATGAAGGAACTTGGTGTTCACTAAAGTATATAGATCCACCTATTTACAATTTTTTTTGCAGCGCAGCATATCTTTAGAGTTATAGTAATTTATGTGTATCGCACATTTTTTTGCAGCAGCAGCACAACACAATTTATTTTGTCACAACCAATTTTTTTATTTTATTTTCAAAGACCTGCGCAGTAATTTTTTCCATAGACATGAATTCTTGTAATGCCCGCCGCGTATAGACACTCCCCTTCTCGGGATTGGACGGATCCGTCCAATTCCGATCAAGGGGGAGTGTCTATGCACGGCTCAGTGCGTAGACACCCCCCCCTTGCTCGGGATTGGACAGATTTGTCCAATCCCGAGAAGGGGAGTGTCTATACATGGTGCGGCGGGCATTACAAAAATTCAAACGAAAGGTGCCTGTATTGCGGCGCTGTAATACACGGGGATTAACGCGGCGGCTTTGCGGTATGCAGCGGCGGGGGGGGGGGGAGTATTCTATTTGGGTATCGGGGGTATTTGCGGGAGTACAAGTACTCCCGCAAATACTCGGTATCGGTCCCGATACCGATACTAGTATCGGTATCGGGACAACCCTCAGAGTGTGGGACGTTCCATTATATATATCTATATGTGTGTGTGTGTGTGTGTGTGTAAAGCAATGTGTAAATTGATGGCACTATATAAGTACCTATAATAAAATATATATTGTACATTCACATCAGTCCTTGCCCTCAAAGAGTTTACAATCTGAGGTCCCTAATTCACCTTCATAAATACACATACTGGGGCCAATTTAGACAGGAGCCAATTAACCTCCCAGCAGCAATTGAAGCCCCCTTTGTTTATTTCATGATGGGTTTATTTAAGGTACTGAAATGTTATTTTGCTTTTAACAAGTTGCTGTTTTCCTGTGCAGGTCCATCCAACTAATCACAGGCTACTGTTTGAAGTGTTTGATGAGAATCGATTGGTAAGTACATTGCTGCCTGCCTATTGTTTTATATGTTTTACTGCATTGAGTTAATCATTCAGAAAGTGGGCAACACAATCTGAACGCCAAGGAAAACATATTTACGTTCTAAATCTTAACTGCTTGAAAGAAATGTGTTTTTTCAATGTATTTTGTTACGTTAATGTCAGCGTTGTAATATAAAGTGTACGCTATTATTACACTTTTGAAAATGTATTTTAAAAGGTTTATGTAATAATGTATTGTCTGTTAGTGACATACTAGAATTTCCCTTTACTCATGTCTGTCGATCTGTCTTGCACATCTTTAAAATGGTGCTTAGTGACATCATAGTCCATGGTAATTTCTGCAAACAAGTACGAGGAGGATGCTTTAAGCACACCCTTTTGCCACCACCACTACCCTTGTGCCACCCACCTTCAGTCATACCAGAAACTCATTCTATTCTATGATCCTGCTGTTTGGCCACCATTTCTGATATGCTTAAAAGCCTTTTTACATAGAACTTCTTTAACAATTTTTCATGAGTTGGGTTGCCTGGTCTTTCCTCAACCCTTGCCAATTGCCCGTCTTGGGCTCAGCCTGTAGAATGTGATACAGCATGTGCATAGCCAATTTGTACATACATACTAGGGCCAATATTGACAGGAGCCAGTTTACCCACCTAGATGTCTTTTGAGTGTGGGAGGAAATCGTAATACCTAGAGGGAACCAACGCAAACATGGGAAGAACGTGGAGAACATGGGAACCCAAGCAAACATGGGGAGAACATGCAAACCCAGAGGGAACCCACACAAACATGGGAAGAACATGCAAACCCAGAGGGAACCCACACAAACATGGGAAGAACATGCAAACCCAGAAAGAACCCACACAAACATGGGAAGAACATGCAAACCCTAAGAGAACCTATGCAAACATGGCGAGAACATGGGAACCCAAGCAAATACGGGGAGAACAAGCAAAGCTAAGGGGAACCCACACAAATATGGGGAGAACATGCAAACTCAGAGGGAACCCACACAAACATGGGGAGAATATGCTAACACAGAGAGAACACACAAAAACATGGGGAGAACATGCAAAGCCAGGGGGAACCCACACAAGCATAGGGAGAACATGCAAACCCAGAGGGAACCCACACAAACATGGGGAGAACATGCAAACCCAGAGGGAACCCACACAAACATGGGGAGAACATGCAAACCCAGAGGGAACCCATACAAACATGGGGAGAAAATGCAAACCTAGAGGGAATTCACGAAAACATGGGAAGAACATGCAAACCCAGAGGGAACCCACACAAACATGGGAAGAACATGCAAACCCAGAGAGAACCCATGCAAACATGGCGAGAACATGGGAACCTAAGCAAATACGGGTAGAACATGCAAAGCTAGGGGAAACCCACACAAATATGGGGAAAACATGCAAAGCCAGGGGGAACCCACACAAACATAGGGAGAACATGCAAACCCAGAGAGAACCCACACAAACATGGGGAGAATATGCCAACACAGAGAGAACCCACAAAAACATGGGGAGAACATGCAAAGCCAGGGGGAACCCACACAAGCATAGGGAGAACATGCAAACCCAAAGGGAACCCACACAAACATGGGGAGAACATGCAAACCCAGAGGGAACCCACAAAAACATGGGGAGAACATGCAAACCCAGAGGGAACCCACACACATATGAGGAGAACATGCAAACCTCATACAGATGGTTTTCTGGCCGAGATTCAAATTAAGGATCCCAGTGCTGCAAAGCATAACTGCTAACCACTTAGCCAATGTACCGCCCCACCAACCATGTACTAACATAGCCCACAGAGGACACCTGGAGAATATAGTCAAGGGATCTCATCCTCACTGACATGCAAGGGACATTTGTGGCGGTGCTGGACAAATGACAGTGATCACAAGTTAGACGTCTGTGTGCTCCAGCTTCTAGGTTGTTACCATTGCTATTGGTATCAGAATGTATAGTGTACATGAACATGCAGGTTTACGTGACCATTTGCGAACACATTTCTGCATGCTCCTGAATTTGATCTCCATAACTGCAGGCACCATGGAGTAATTCATTCTCAATTATACGTCAAAATAACTTTCATTTTCAGCAGCTCAGCTACCCCTTGCAGTTGTGACTTGTGAGTCTGATAGTTTTCTAATTTATAATGTAAACACAAAAGAGGGGCACAGGAAGAGGGGGGAGGGTGCTAAGATTTGAATTGACTGATTTCAGTGCTTGTGTTGTGATCTTTGAGGACAAATTGCTCTACAGTAGCTGCAGAGATCAGTTGAAGTTTAGACCACAGAGGACACCAGGAGATTTAGTCAAGGGATCCCATCCTCACTGGCATGCAAGTGAACATCTGTGGTGGTGCTGGACAAATGACAGTGAACACAAGTTGGAAGTTGGTGGGTTCCAGCTTCTACGTTGTTATCATTGCTATCAGAATTTTTAGTGTACAGTGCACATAAACATGCAGGTTTACGTAACCATTCGTGAGCACATTTCTGCATGCTATTAACATTGTGTTCACACGTAAACATCTTCCTTTAAAACTGCTTTCACTGACCTCCATAGCTGCAGGCACCATGAAGTAATTCATCCTCAATTCTACACCAAAATCACTTTCATTTTCAGCAGCTCAGCTACCCCTTGCAGTTGTGACTTGTCAGCCTGACAGTTTTTTAATTTGTAATGTAAACACAAAGGAGGTGCACAGGAAGAATGGAGAGCGCAGATTGCTAAGATTTGAATTGATGGATTTCAATGCTTCTGTTGTTATCCTTGTGGACAAATTGCTCTACAATACCTGTAGCTGCAGAGATCGGTTGAAGTTTATTTTAAAACCCATTTTTTTTGAATGCTTAGAATATGTAAATGTTTGAACGTCTATAGCTGGGCAACTGTTTGAACAAAGCAAACATAAGGGGTTGCTTTAATGCTCTCCAGTAGGACGTACTTTCCTTTCCATCACTCTTCTGCTGCCCCATTAATCCATGGGAGTAAGGAACAGAAAACCTGCATGAGCTCCAGTTCACTCACAATTCATTGCCACTGTGTGAAAGTGTTGGGCCCAGCGTTGTCGCATGTTCCCCCATGCACATGTATTTCTCTTTGTTGGGGTGGCTGAACTGATTAGAGCGAGGAAAAAGGGAAAATTAGTTTGTGTAGGCTTTATATGGATGCTAATAAACCAAGGACCTTATCAAACCATTTTTTTTAGCTATTAACCACTTAAGACCCAGACCTTTAGTCAGCTAAAGGACCCGGCCAGGTTTTGTGATTCAGCACTGCGTCGATTTAACAGACAATTGTGCGGTCGTGCGACGTGGCTCCCAAACAAAATTGGCGTCCTTTTTTTCCCACAAATAGAGCTTTCTTTTGGTGGTATTTGATCACCTCTGCGGTTTTTATTTTTTGTGCTATAAACTAAAATAGAGCAACCATTTTGAAATGTTTTGAATATTTTTTGCTATAATAAATATCCCCCAAAAAGATATTAAAAAATATGTTTTCCTCAGTTTAGGCGATACGTATTCTTCTACGTATTTTCTGGTAAAAAAAATTGCAATAAGCGTTTATCGGTTGGTTTGCGCAAAATTTATAGCGTTTACAAAATAGGGGATAGTTTTATTTCATTTTCCTAAAAAAATTTTTTTTTTACTACTAATGGCGGCGATCAGCGACCTTTTTCGTGACTGCGACATTATGGCGGACACTTCGGACAATTTTGACACATTTTTGGGACAATTGTCATTTTCACAGCATAAAATGCATTTAAAATTAATTATTTATTGTGGAAGAGACAGTTGCAGTTTGGGAGTTAACCACAAGGGGGCGCTGAAGGGGTTATGTGTTCCCTAATGTGTGTTTACAACTGTAGGGGGGTGTGCCTGTAGGTGTGACGTCATCGATTGGGTCTACCTACTAAATTGATCACGCGATCGATGACGCCGCCAAAGTGAAGTACGGGGAAGCCGAGTTTACACACGACTCTCCCCGTTCTTCAGCTCCGGGGACCGATTGCCGCACTCCAGCGGCGATTGGGTTCGCGAATCCCGCGGTCCCGGAGCTTCGGACCGGGTCACGGGAGTGCGCCGCGGGCACACGCCCGTGACCCATGGCTGGGTGCTAGCACAGCATGTACCTGTACGTGCATGTGCCCAGCCGTGCCATTCTGCCGACATATATGTGCAGGAGGCGGTTCTTAATTGGTTAAATCAAGTAAAGTTCTGGACAGCCGCACGCCAAAAAAAATGCCTTTATTGTAAAAAGATTTCAAAAATACAAGCCACAGCAGAGTACAGGACAAAAAATCAGACGCGTTTCACTCTTTCAACAGTGCTTAATCATAGTGATTAAGGACTGTTGAAAGAGTGAAAAGCATCAGTTTTGTCCTGTGGCTTGTATTTTTGAAATCTTTTTATAATGAAGGCATTTTTTTCGGCGTGCGGCTGTCCAGAACTTTCCCTTAATTGCTATATGCTTAGCCTGCACCTGTTGCTTCTATCCTGAGGAGAGTTTCATTTCCACTGGAGCGGTACTTCCTTCCTCCATTTTTTTTTTAGCTCATTGAATAAATAATCCCTTATGAGAGTATCATTGTCTTCCATGGTGTGGTGAAAATGAAAGGTGACTTTACACATTTCAGTCTGATCTTTAATTGTGTTGCTTTTTGGAACTTATCGACTACAAATATATAGTGTTGCTCACGAATATTCGCATTGCGAATATTCGCTACGAATATTGCATATTCGAGTATTAGCGAATAACTCGAATATTGCGCCGAATATTCGCTATGGAGAATATTCATATTTTTTCAAATTTATTTGTAAAACAGATCACATCCTAGTGATCTCCATCGACGTCTAAAAGCATTGCTGGTATGATTAGAGAGAGACCCTGGGCCGAGTAGCTGATGCGATTCTTTTATGTTGCCGAAAATTCGCATTGCGAATTTTCGGCAACATAAAAGAATCGCATCAGCTACTCGGCCCTTTTGCATCAGAGCCAATCAGAATAACTCGAATATTCGGCAAAAGGAATATTGCGCGATATTCCTTTTGCCGAATATTCGAGTTATTCTGATTGGCTCTGATGCAAAAGAAGGGCGGAGAAGATAATCGCGCAATATTCCTTTTGCCGAATATTCAAGTTATTCTGATTGGCTCTGATGCGCCCTTCTTTTGCATCAGAGCCAATCAGAATAACTTGAATATTCGGCAAACAGAATATTGCGCGATTATCTTCTCCGCCCTTCTTTTGCATCAGAGCCAATCAGAATAACTTGAATATTCGGCAAAAGGAATATTGCGCGATATTCCTTTTGCCGAATATTCGAGTTATTCTGATTGGCTCTGATGCAAAAGAAGGGCGGAGAAGATAATCGCGCAATAGGAATATTGCGCGATTATCTTCTCCGCCCTTCTTTTGCCCCCTTATTCTCCTTTCTTTTAAGTAGAGTTAGTGTAGAGTTAGTGTTTAGTGCATATTAGTTTAGTAATACAGGAAATGATCTCCGTTTATGAGAATTTCGCAATCATTTTCGCATTAGCGAAATTTCGCAAAATTTTTTTTGGGTAAAATATCACGAATATTCGATATTAGCGAATATTCGCGAATATTCTTCTATATATTCGCGCAATATCGCGAAATCGAATATGGCGTATTCCGCTCAACACTACAAATATACACACATACATAGATATCCTTATTTTTTTGGGGGGGATTGTGCTTTGCTGGCTGTTGATATTCCTAGGAAGAATTGCGATTCTGTGTCTTCAAAGTGACTTTGATGATGATTCATTCAGAACGCATAGTGTCTGTAAGCTGTTCCCATAAGGTAGAGGCTATCAGTGCAGAAATGTTTCCTGGGTCAGAGGTTATCTCATGCAGCTGTCATCTATTTAGCGCTGTGACATGGAGAAGATAACTGACAGTGTGATAATCTATATGTGGACATGGTTTCTCCCCAAATAAGGAGGGAAGCTGGAAAGACCTGGACCCAGGGGGCAGAGGGACGGCAGGTAGCATGCTAT
The DNA here is from genome assembly GCA_029574335.1 of Rana kukunoris. Lineage (NCBI taxonomy): Eukaryota > Metazoa > Chordata > Amphibia > Anura > Ranidae > Rana > Rana kukunoris. The sequence goes on from CM056049.1 coordinate 48,402,760, forward strand.
ATCATCCCTTGAGGATTATATCAAACTCATGTAAAACCACAGAAATGGAAAAACAGTGCTTGCTGTATTGATGGTTTACCGTTTAAAGCGGTAGTAAACCCGTTTTTTTTTTTTTTTACCTGAAAGGCAAAAGCCATAATGAGCACTGCATACTAGCTCATTATAAAATACTTACCTTGGAATGAGATGTGGGGAACTTACCTGGTCCACGCCGAGGGAGATGTTATCTTGCCTCGGCGTGTCTTTTCCGGGTATTGCCGCTCCAGCGCTGTGATTGGCTGGAGCGGCGATGTCGTCACTCCCGCGCATGCGCACCGGAGACTTCTTTCCGGCAAGGTCCGACGGCTGCCGGCCCTTTAGCCGAGGATCCCCGCAGGATCCCCGCAAGGGGAATATCTCCTAAACCGTACAGGACACTTACCTGTCCAGGGAGCCCACCATGTCTGCACCCCAGATCTTCGGATTGGCTGGCGGGTGCAGCCTTCCGGCTCCAGAACCGGTTCCCTACTGCGCAAATTCTAATTGGTCAGCGAAGGCAGGAGGAGGGGGCCGAACTTCAGAGGAGGGGAACGGTACTTTTCAAAAACAGGTACCCTTTTCTCCTCCCCCTGAAAGGTGCCAAATGTGGCACCAGAAAGGGGGGGGGGGGGAGACGGGTAAGCGGAAGTTAAACTTTTGCGTGGAACTCTGCTTTAAGCCTGCAATACATGGATTGAAATTCGTCTGGTTCAGCAGAAATACTTCCTTCCTAGGCCAACGCTGCTTTCCCATAGATTTTAGCAAAGTTAGTAATCCGGTGTCACCCTAGGACAGGAAGTGTGCTATTGGTAGGATCGCCAGGTAAAAAAACCTAGAAAAAAATAAAAAATAACGCAGCCGCTACATCTAGTTACTGGTAGTCAACAGTAGATTTTTGTTCTTGGGTAATATACACATTGTAAGGTGAGTCCTTTCACATGTATCGGGGGCAGGGATATTTTTATAGATTTTTGCCAGGTATGTGGGACCAACAGCCAACTCGGGTGATGCAAAAGAGAACAGTCTGTGATTTATCGGTCTATCAGAATAGCTGGGTCTATGTAGGGTCTCCTTCACCATGGGTGGCCAAACATTTCACTGATCTCTGATCTGAGATGCCGACTTGAGAGTGATGTGTACAATGTAGGATGACATTTGTAGGTCAGGCTGCATATATATAGTGGCTAACAGGATGGATAAGTGGAGAGCATTCCTACCTTCCTGCCTTGCTGCCTCCATAGAGTCTGTATGTTCTTCAATGGATTTGCTTGCAGTGCTCCAGTTTCCTCCCACAATCCCAAAGCTTTCATAGAACTCTCCTTTCAAGATTACTTTCTGCGCCAAACTACATGACCAACTATCACCAAATATCCAGATATCACCCAAACCGTCCTCTCCACTCCTCTCAAGACCTCTTGCTCTCAAGCTCCCTTTTCTCCTTCTCCCATGCTCGTCTTCAGGACTTCTCCAGAACCTCTCCCATCCTCTGGAACTCTCTACCCCAATCTGTCTGGCTATCTCCTTCTCTGGCTGCCTTTAGGCAATCCCTGAAACTGTATCTCTAGACATGTGCACTGCCGACAAAATGAGTTTTGTTTTTCATTTCATTCAGTTTTTTTTTTTTTGGTCATGATCGAAATTTGTAAATTAAAAAATTCAGAAAATTAAAAAAATTGTAAATCTAAAAAATTCATTAATTTGAAAATTTTGAAATACGGAAATATGAAAATTCTGAAATCTGGAAATTTGAGAACTCGGAAATCCGGAAAAATATGAAAATTTGATCATTCGGAAATCCAAAAAATTCGGGAATCCGGAAATTCAAAAATCCGAAAATAAAAAAGAAAATTAGAACGAAAATTTTGTTGCATTAAAAAAACTGCCAGCTTTTTTTAAGCCGTTGTCCCTCGACATTGAACGTATGCGTACGGGGCTTTACAGTAGTCGTATAGTCGCACCCTTATTGAAAAAGGCTTCTCTAAAGCATAACCAATTTTTTTTGTTTTTATTTTAACCTCCCTGGCGGTATGATTCTTTCAGATTTTAGGTGCTAAAAGCGGTACCATTATTTGCAAGGGAATTTGGCGTTTTATACTGTAGGCTTGTAATTCTTAGGAATAACTCACTGAAATCTATCCAAACAAGAGTCTAATAGGCATCCTGGGTATGATTTTTTTTTTTCTTATTAAAAATTATAATATAATAAATAATTATAAAAAATTATAACAAATAATAATATAATTATAGTAAAAATTATTCAATAATGTAATCAAATCAAAATCACTGAAATTTGCTCAGTTGCAGAATTTTTGCTGTCATTATTTTTTTTTTTTTTTTATGACAAATTTCCCCATAAATCGCTATCGCTAAATTCTGCAAGTGATTCTGATTTATTATCGCTGTTTTTTAGCTGCTCTAAAACAATTTTTGCCATAAAGGGACACTTTTGGTTGCTATGGGCAATCTACAGTTTGCAGGAAGAAAGAACAGTTTTTATTATATAAAAGGACATGTAGTGTACAGGGCAGACCACTAGGGGCATGGGGGGTGTGTATTTTTTACATACAGTACTGTAATCTATAAGATTACAGTGTACTGTATGTATAGTGTTTGTTTACTTTTTTAAATTTGGCGCCGTTCCCCCCCCTACGTCGCGACGCTCGCAGGGAAGGGAATCGGCGGAACACACAGCATCAGGCGGACATCCGCCCGCCGTGTACTGCGGGGATTCATCGCTGGATCGCAGAGAAAAGGTAAGTAAACTTTTTTCTGCATCCAGCGAGGCAAGTCCGTGTGTGGCACGGGGTTACCGATCGTAGCTTGAAAATCTCACCCCGTGCCACACACGGGAAGACCGCCAGGGAGGTTAAGAAACAACTGTTATTACGCGTTGTGACATGATCACTAGACTTGTAAAGGGAGAGCTGCTGGGATCTGTCTCTATCAATTTGAGGACACACCCAGAACTACATCTCACAAAAGCTCTTTCTCTACACAGTGTATAGGCAGGCTCTTGGTAGTCAAGGCAGTAGCCTTGTTTTGCTGGGACAGGACTCAATGTATACATAAGGGATGGTACAGTAAGGAAAGTTCTATTATCCAGAAGACAGAGTTGACATGTCTGGTTTGGATTTCAGTGCTGCAAAAGCTTTTGTTGACAGATCAAACATTGGGATTTTTTTTTTGTACTTGCATTTTTAAAGGGATAACATGTGGAAGAGTGTGCAGGTATTGCAGAGATGTACTAAATGTTCTTTTTCCAAGACATACACTTTAGAAGAAGTAAACCCTGATGGGTTTTACTTCTTCTTTATTCCCCTGCAAAGTAAAAGCATAATGGGCTAGTATGCATTGCACTTCCCTGTAAACGAAGCCTGCGATGTCTCCGCTGGTGGCAGTGGCCATCTTCACTACACTTCCTTCCGGAGCTATGGGCATCGCGTGACGTCACTCCAGCGCATGATGGGCACAGGCCCTATAGAAATGGCATGATCATGCCCTTTCTTAAGTGTACATGTGCCAATGATGTCGGCACAAGTGTATGTGGTAAATATCTCCTAAACCATGCATGTTTAGGAGATATTTCCAGTACCTACAGGTAAGCCTTATTATAGGCTTACCTGTAGGGAAAAGTGGTGTGTAAGGGTTTACAACAACTTTAAAGCCGAGGTTCGCAAAATAAGTGAACCTCCGCTTTTTGGATCCCCCCCCCCCCCACGGTGTCACATTTGGCACCTTTCAGGGGGGAGGGGGGAGCAGATACTTGCACCACTTCCGGGTTCTGACTCCCGCGGGGAGTTCAGCCTTGTCACTTAACCCCCCCCCTCCTCACTGTCTTCTGGGGAACACTGTTCCCAGGAGAGAGCGGGGACCAGTGACGGCTCACCGCGATCCTCGCGCATGCGCCGTAGGGAATCGGGCAGTGAAGCCCCAAGGCTTCACTTCCTGATTCCCTCACCAAGGATGGCGGCGGAAGCAGCCGAGGACCGAGCGATTGCTCAACCTCGTCTGCTGACAGGTAAGTGTCTATTTTTTAAAAACCAGAAGCTGCAGTATTTGTAGCTGCTGGCTTTTAAAAAAAAAAAAAAAATAACGGGTGGACCTCCGCTTTAAGAACAGCAGTCCTTGTGTGTGCACACCTGATTGTTCCGAATACAGCACAAAACATTTGAATGAGAACCTGCCCTGTTTAGATCCTTTGCACGGCCTTCAGCCAAATAGCCAGTGGCAGGAAGGTCTTGGACCATCTCTTATAAGCAGTGCCGATCCTGACCTCCCTGGGGCCCTAAGCAAAATGACATGTCACATTAAAGTTGAGAAGCGGTGGGGGGGAGGGGGGAGAAGCGACATGTCACATTAACCACTTGTGGACCGCCGCATGTACATTTACGTCGACAGAATTGGCACGTACAGGCACATTGGCAGCGGTCCCCGTGGCTTCAGGAGCAATCCGTATGAGGGGGCGACTGTTCGTTTTTGTCGCCCCCTCCGGCGGTATACCTCTCACCTCTCAGCGGTATTTTCAATGGCCACTGAGGAGACAACACACAGTGAGTGGCACCAACACTACACTGACACCAGTACACGCAGGCACATTAACCCCTTGCGATCACCCCCACCCCCCTGTCACAGTGTCACTGAATGCAGTGATCATATATGTACTGATTGCTGCATTTAGTGTCAGTGTGACAGGCAGTTAGTGTTAGGTTAGTGTAGCCCCTGTACCACTCCTAATACAGTTTTAACCCCTTGATCACTGCCATAGTTAACCCTTTCACTCCCTGTTGCCAGTGTCACTAAGCGATCATTTTTCTGATCGCTGTATTAGTGTCGCTGTTCCCGCTGGTTGCCATTTTTTTTTTTATTGCGATTTTTTGTTTTTTTTACTAACGACATGTGGCTGAATACATTTTGGCCTAAATGTTTGACTAAAATTTAGTTTATTTTTGTATATAGCGCAAAAAATAAAAATCGCAGAGGCGATCAAATACCACCAAAAGAAAGCTCTATTTGTGAGAAGAAAAGGACGCACATTTTATTTGGGAGTCACGTCGCATGACCGCGCAATTGTCTGTTAAAGCGACGCAGTACCGAATTGTAAAAACCCCTTGGGTCATTTAGCAGCATATTGGTCCAGTCCTTAAGTGGTTAAAGATTAACGTTGAAAAGCGGGGGAGGGGGTGTTCTACTGTAGGAAATTACATTGCCTTACATTAAAGTGAGTCGCGGGGGGGGGGGGGGGGGTAACTTCTTGCCTCTTCTCCCATGCAGCCAGGAAGTTGAGAAGTGTAAGGGCCCGAAAATGACTTCTCACCAGGTGGGGCCTCTAGTAATTTGCGGGGCCCTAAGTGGCTTGCATAGTGAGCCTATAGGGCGGATCGGCCCTGCTTATAAGGCCCCGTACAGAAGCCCTTCTAGATCCCCCACACCTTGGATTACATGTTATTGATATACATTAACATGTAGGTATTTTGGAAATCTTCTCTCCAGTTATCATCGCACATTTCTCACATTTTCCGGGAACTGGCACCACTCTAATTAAATAGGATTTCCAGTGAATGGAAAGGGAGATATCAGACGTGACGCATGGGAACCGAAGCAGCACACATCCAACCATCTGGAAGATTGCAGATTATGTTACAGAATCACATCTGTAGTAGCTGGGATAGGCGAGAGCAGACAGCAGTGTTCTTTTTAGAAGAAAAGTTTGTTTTCCATGTTTGACGCAGGACAGCCATGAGTGGCTTTAGTCTGGAAGGCTCCTTTCACTCATAGGAGGCTTCTGCTGTCCATGCATAGTGGAAATATTTGGGGCAATTTCTATCTCTGATTCACCTTCAGCCATCTTTTGATTGGGATTTTATGTGATAATAAAATTCATTTACGTTTTTGGTTATAGCATGACAAAATGTGGAACATTTTCAAGGGGTATGAATATTTTTTCAAAACACTGTACCCATGGTAATTTTTGTCTGGCAACATAGTACATCTATGCTCTGAAGTCCTTAGAGTAATTGTGTGCAGGTGATATTTTCCATTGCCGGTACTATGCTGGTTGGACCTAAAGCTGGCCATACAAATTCCGAATTTATTTGAATTTTTTTTTTTTTTAATCGTAACTAAGAATTTTTGTTCGAATTTCGCACCAATAGTGGTCTACAGCAATGGCTGATTTTATGTGGCCATCGAATTTGAGTGATCGGACATGTTGGAAATTTCTTGAAAAACTAACAAAGTTTACTGATAGGTGAATTGTGTGAGAAAAATAATCGAAAAAGAAATGTGCACAAGCTGTGACCTGGAAAGGAAAGATCTCCAGCCACCAAAACTCTTTTCTGTAGCTACACGAGGTGAAATTGAAGGCTTGGTTGGCCAAATTTAGAAATCAGTGGTGGCCCCATCCGATCACAAAAGGCACCAAATTTTTGATTTTCGAAAGAAAATTTGCGGAAAATTCGACCCATGTATTGCCTGCATTAGAGAGTTGCTGACCGCCAGTTGACCGCTTATTGACCAAATGAGTTGCAGCCATTCTTTTTTATAACATATTTCCTAAACTGATGACCACGTATAAAACTAGATCTGCAGCACAAGCCACTTTAATGTAATTTAATGTTCATAAAAGTATTCTTTCTGTTTGCGTCGTCAGCCAGATGTTATTTTATAAAGCTGCCAAAGAATTCATCTATTGCTTCCTTGGAACATTCTGTACATTTTTTCTTTCATGTGATTGGCTCACTGCTTTTCCCAACTGTTTTCAGTAACTGTATATTGCGTCGCCACTCTAGCCAGAGTGGGTGAAGTGTTCCCCGGACAGACCTCTGCCACAAGCCTGGTAGCTGGAGTGCCACTTTAAAGTTGCTGGTAGGAACAAGTCCTCGCCATGGACCTGGCTCTGATTTGGTTTGAGATGCCAGGTGAGGCCTCTGCCACAGGCTCTATGCAGTCAATTACATTTGGGTGACCGGCTGACAGTAGAAATGTACCTGTCAGTGTGTCGGCCACCAGATCCCCGATGGTTCGTTCAAGTCTCTCAGATAACCTGCCTCCGGGTTCTACTTGAGCCAATTCCCCACCGTACAGCCAGCAGCTTAGGATATCTTTTATAGAAGTGGGGAACCCAGTAAGTCACTGGGGCCCCTCGGCAGCATCCGCAAGGAACTCTGCATAACTTGCGACCCCGGCCTGGTAGGCCATATCCCCGGGGGTCTGTTGGATGCGCACCCCCTAAAGGTGGGTGCCGCACCTGGAACCAGGAACCCATGAAGAACTCCGAAAAATGGTGCCTGCCACAGATATACCCTTCCCCAGCGTGCCCCGCGAGGGGGAAACTCCTCCAATTGGCTGCTGGGGAAAGTGGCTCTGCTAGAATCCCTCTGACGCCATCTGTCGTCCGGGGGTGGGATCGACACCGCCAGAGCGTAGACTGACTCACCGGACAGTTCTAGAATGACAGCAGCCCAAATTTAGCAAAATTAAGAGTGGAAGCAACATAACTCTCCCACTCTCCCACTAACTTTAGCGTAGTGCCCATACTGTAAGTAAGGGGGCGCTACACTAGAATGAAAGTTGTAGGTTCACCAGGAAGGAGTGAGGAATGCAAGTTATTTTATGTTTATTTTTTTTGACTTTCTGTATTTCCAATGGTTTTATCCTTGTTTTCTGTTCACCCGTCACCCTGATTCTTGAGCATTAGAGGAATTTTCCACAGTAGTACCTGTGGGTTAACTGGTGCACTTCAGAAAGTGAGCCACGCCTGCAGGATATAATAGAAGTCTAAGTGCAGCTAACCCACGGGAAAGCCACAGGTGCACTGCGCTGCACCCTCGATGTGGGTATACCGCAGCGCATCAGTGTGAAAGCAGCCTTGGGCCCCTTTGACGCGATCAGTCCAACCCAATTGGACCCTTCGTTCACCTCTATTGAGTCACAGATGTAAATGGACTTGTGACTGTTTACACCCACCTACCTGTAATTCGATCCACTAAAAAAAATCAGAAGGGGGATCCGTCCCCTTCCATCTTGGCAGATCGGATTGGAGGGCCAATATAGTAGAGTGGGCTGTGCCCCTGTCTGCTCTGTTCATTGTGGCCCGCGACTGGTTAACAAGTCGCTTCAGAAGGTTGGGCACCCCTGTCTTACACCATGTCAGGGGTCTCTGATCATCCACTTGTAGTATGTCTGCCTATTTTTATTGATCATCTCCTTCTTCATATCTGCAGTATCTGACAGCTTTCTATACACTTAATACAGAACCCTAGCTCCCTTGTCGCCTTCTCCAACGCTCGCCTCCAGGACTTCTCCAGAGCCTGTCCCATCCTATGGAACACCCTACCCAAACCTGTTTGTCTCCTACTCTGTCCACTTTTAGGTGATCCCTGAAAAGCTTTCCCTTTAGAGAAGCCTATCTTGCCTTCACCACCTAGCCACTGTACTTTAATTTTCTCCATCAGCTCATCCCCCACAGTTGCATAATTACATAGTTAGTCAGGTTAAAAAAAAGACACAAGTCCATCTAGTTCGATCATAAAAATAAATATCATTTAATCCCATTTACCCAATTCTATACCCATAGTTGATCCACTTGACTCTCCCCCTACACCCCTTTTGGATCATAAGCAGTGACGGTGTCCTGCTGAAAAAGTTCCCCCTGGCAGATAAGGACCCCCCTGTACTGCGCAGGCACGGCGCTTGTGCAGTACGAACTCCACTGAGCCTCCGAAAATAGCCGAAGGTGTAGAGCTGAGAGTCAGCTCTACACGGCACCTGCGCACTGACTATGTGGCACATGCCGCACGCTCCTGATGCTAGTGCTACTCTGCAAGGGGCAGGGGTTATTTTAGCAATAAAGTACACGTCTTAGCGGGGCACATTGCAAAACCAGACTATCAAAAGTGCATAACCTGCCCTTCATTTGTTTTAACACGCCCCGCTAAGACGTGTACTTTATTGCTAAAATCACCCCCGCCCCTTGCAGAGAAGCACTAGCATCGGGAGCGTGCGGCATGTGCCATGGTCAGTGTGCAGGCGCTGTGTAGAGCTGACTCTCAGTTCCTACTGCGCAAGGGGTCCTTATCCTTCGGGGGGAACTTATTAGGCAGAACACCAGGACAAGGTTATCTAGGGGTGAATATGCCAACCCCCCCTCCCCAAGATGTATTAGAATCATGTGTCATCGCCCCCCCCCCCCAATTAAGTGTATAAAAAAAATGAGCACTCATTTGCATGATTACCCTCTAAGCATAAATCCCCCTCCTCCCAGTACAAACCCACTTCCCCTGCTTAAATCCCCCCAGCACAAATGCCCCCCTTAAAAAAAAAAAATCACCTCTCCCACAAATCCTCTACCCTTCAAATCCCTCAAATTTTCTCTCAAAGTACACATTCTGATTCCCCTCACAGCATAAATTCCCCCTTCTAGCACAAATACCCCCCCCCCCCAAGTTCCCCTTCTAGCACAAATCCCCCCCCCCAAATCATTCCTACTAACACAAATCCCCCCTCCCAACATAAATACCCCCCGCTCCCCCCACCTCACATAATACCAGTGACCAGTGCCACCCTCCCTCCTGCCCACCCCTTGTCCTGGCCCTGATTGTAAGGTCGAACGAGCAGGGCCCTCTGATTCCTCCTGTATTAAAATTGTACTGTCTGCCCTCATGTTGTAAAGTGCTGTGCAAATTGTCGAAACTGTAAATCCTGTATAATTATAATAATAATGAATGGTCTGGTGAAGGGGTCTCCATTTAAAGGGTCACTAAAGAAAAACATTTTGTTTTGCTGAAATGACTGTTTACAGGGTATAGAGACATAAAAGTTAACGGATTCCTTTTCAAAATGATTAAAAATAGATAAAAATCAATCATATAATGTGCCTGCAGGTTAGTTTCACTTTTGAACTGGCTTCATGTTTCTGTGAAGTAGAAATAGACTCACAGAACAAAAACAAACAAATCCAGGGCCGTGTTTTGTTTTTAAAATGAATTTGATTGGTTCTGGGAAGTTTTGGACACACAGTAATGACAGCTTAAACCACCGTGAGAAAGCTCCCAGCACTGTGGTTATAAGGAAACAGACAAGCAGGAAGTGTGGAGAACAGAGCAGGATTACAGCAACTTCAAAGCAAAAACGAACAATAAGGACATGAAACCAGTACTGCAGTAAGGTAAAGGAAGCTATTTAGCTAACAAAAAAAAAATTCCTTTAATGATCCTTTAACCCCTTCCCTACCAGCCCATAGGGGAATCACGTCATGGTGATCCCCTCGCCGATGAGACAGGACATTGCACAACGTCCTGTCTTCACGGCGTTCTAGGGCACGCGCCCGCGCCGCCGGCGGCGCGCGCGCCCGCGGCAACACCCGCGATCCCACGCGCGTGCCCGACGGCCGTGATTGCCGCCGGGCACCCGCGATTTCCGGAAATCACGGCAGGAGTGTGGATCTGTGTGTGTAAACACACAGATCCACCTCCTGTCAGCTGTGAGGAGACTGATGTGTGTTCCCAGTACAGAGGAACACACATCGATCTCCTCCCCCTGTGAGTCCCCCCTCCCCCTACAGTTAGAACATACTTTAGGACACATTTTAACCCCTTCAGCGCCCCCTAGTGTTAACCCCTTCCCTGCCAGTCACATTTACACAGTAATTAGTGCAGTTTTATAGCACTAATCGCTGTGTAAATGTGAACGGTCCCAAAAACGTGTCAAAAGTGTCCGATATGTCCGCCGCAATGTCACGGTCACAAAAAAAAAAAACGCAGATCCCCGCCATTACTAGTAAAAAAAATAAAATAAAAATGCCATAAATCTATCACCTATTTTGTAGACGCTATAACTTTTGCGCAAACCAATCAATATACGATTATTGCGGTTTTTTTTTTACCAAAAATACGTAGAATACGTATCGGTCTAAACTGAGGGGAAAAAAGTTTTTTTTAAAAAAAATATTGTGAGATGTATTAAATAAAAAGGAAAAAATATTGTGTTTTTTTTTAAATTGTCGCTCTTCTTTTGTTTATAGCGCAAAAAATAAAAACCGCAGAGATGATCAAATACCACCAAACGAAAGCTCTATTTGTGTGGGGAAAAAAACATAATGATTTAATTTGGGTACAGTGTTGCACGACCGCGCAATTGTCATTCAAAGTGCAACAGCGCTGAAAACTAAAAATTGGTCTGGGCAGGAAGGGGGTGAAAATGCCCTGTATGGAAGGGGTTAAGGAAGGCAAGCATTTAATTTAGTTTTGCAGAGTTGTAGGTGTCTCCATTTGGCCATAACTGTAAGCTGTGTCCATGCACAGTAGCTAGAGCTGTTTTTCCTCTTCAATGTGTGAGCAGAATTCTGCTTTGCCTTAAAAGTTTTTATTTTAGTGCCGAATCTTGCACCTGCCGGTCTCCGTTCACAGCGCCGTTGCTGGGCGTCCTTTACCAGCGCTGATGTCTTGGCTGGCTCGGTATCCAGCAAGAACAATGACCGATTGTGCTGAGCCTTGGCACTTGTCTTGTAAACTAAATGGAGCGAACATATCTGCTCCGGCTCTGTGTTTGGAACTTGGATCCTGGTAGTCTTTAACATAAATAAATAAATTAAACAAAATTGCATGGTTAATGCCTCGGATTTGCAAAGTCGATCTGCAGAATAAGCAGGGTGTGCTAAGCAATGTAATACAATCATTTTTAAATCACAAATTTGTTGTGTTAATATTTATATTTTTTTCTTTTTTGCTGCAAATAGTTTTGGGGTTTCCAGAAGGTTTTTGAGCTTTTGAGACGTTATAAAATAAATCTGGAGGGGTTTGGCATTTTTTTTTTTTTTTTACAGATAAATAGAATACAACTCGTGAACCATTTATAATTATTTTTGAAGCTCAAAGTAAACCTTTCCTTAAAAAAAAAAAAAAAAAAAAAAAGATTCCCTACTGGCTAGGAGACCGAATACCTGTATGTTGTACCTTTACCCAAAATGTAGTGCCAGTGATTTAAGTGGAGAGGCACCTAAAACTTGAATTTTGGGGAATGTTTTAACCACTTAACCCCCAGACCATATTGCTGGTCAAAGACGAGCACTTTTTGCGATTCGGCACTGCGTCGCTTTAACAATTGCGCGGTCGTGTGACGTGGCTCCCGAACAAAATTGGCGTCTTGGTGGTATTTGATCACCTCTGCGATTTTTATTTTTTGCGCTATAAACAAAAATAGAGCGACAAATTTGAAAAAATAATATTTTTTACTTTTTGCTATAATAAATATCCCCCAAAAATATATTAAAAAAACTTTTTTTTTTTCCACACTTTAGGCCGTTACGTATTCTTCTACATATTTTTCGTAAAAAAAAATAGCAATACGCGTTTGGTTTGCGCAAAAGTTAAAGCGTTTACAAAATAGGGGGTAGTTTTATGGCATTTTTATTTATTTTTTTACTAGTAATGGCGGCGATCAACAATTTTTTTTTCGGTACTGCGACATTATGGCGGACACTTCGGACACTTTTTTGGGACCATTGGCATTTTATAGCTATAAAAATGCATTGGATTAATGTAAAAATGCCACTGGCAGGGAAGGGGTTAACACTAGGGGGCGGGGAAAGGGTTAAGTATGTTCCCTGGGTGTGTTCTAACTGTAGGGGGGGGTGGACTCACTAGGGGAAATTACTATTCGCTATTCAAACATTGTATGAACAGACGGTCAGGCATTTCTTCCCTGACAGGACCGGGAGCTGTGTGTTTACACACACAGCTCCCGGTCCTCGCTCTGTACCGAGTGATCACGGGTGCCCGGCAGCGATAGCGCCCGCCGGGCACACGCACGGAAGTCAGGAGCGAGTGCGTGCACACCTCTATTGGCTGCTGGGCGAGGTGACGTATAGCTACATGCTCTCGCCCAGCAGAGCCGATCTGCCGCCGTATAACTGCGGCGCCTGGTCGGCAAGCAGTTAAGCTTTGAAGCGGAGTTCCACCCAAAAGTGTAACTTCCGCTTAAACCACTCCTCGCCCCCTTACATGCCACGTTTGCCATGTAATTTTTTTTTGGGGGGGGGGGGGGAGTGGGGGCTTCAGTAGGAGTTTCTGTCCCACTTCCTCCTTCAGCCCAGGGACCGCTTGGGCGACTCGTCATATTGCCTTTTGGTGGCCCCTACCTGTAGGCGATCGCCTGGGACACGTGACAGGTCCCAGACGATCGCCTGTCCACTCAGGGAGTGCAGCGCCGCTCGCGCATGCTTGATTTATGTACATTACAAGGATTTTAACAAACTTTGTTGCAGATTCCTACCTTTTTGTTTTTTTAAGAAGAAATCCCTGTGTGTTTGTGTCCATGTGGGAATGTGGATCAAATGGGAGTGGTTTCATAATTATCAATCACCTGCTGCACCTGCAGGGCACTAAAAAATAAAGCTGCTGGGCCTACAGTGATTTCCTATTGGGAGCAGATTAGAAACATCAGTGAGCCAATCACACAAGTAGGAAATTTAAAGGGGTTGTAAAGGTAAAAGTTTTTTTACCTTAATGCATCCTATGCATTAAGGTAAAAAAACATCTCACAGCACCAGCCCCCCAGTCCCCGTTTTACTTACCTTACCGTTCAAAATTCCCGGGCGCGTCCTCGTCATCCTCTTCGGTTCCCAGCCTGGCTGTTGATTGGCTAGGCTGGGCGGATTGATAGCAGTGCAGCTATTGGCTGGCGCCGCTGTCAATCACAGCGAATGATGCGGCACGCCGGGGGGCGGAGCCGAGTGATACAGTCGGCGGCTATGGCCGCCGCTGTATCACGGGTGCGCGCTCGCAAAAGCTTTCCACCGTGCGAGCGTCCTCGCATGAAGATGGAAAGCTTTTGCGAGGAGGAGCCCAGACAGCCGCCGAGGGACCCCAGAAGACAGCTTTCCGGGCCACTCTGTGCAAAACGAACTGCACAGTGGAGGTAAGTATAACATGTTTGTTATTTTTTTTTTAAAAGTCCTGACTTTAGTGTCCCTTTAATTAAAAAAAAAAAAATTTAAGAGCTGCAGATTGAAAAGTAAAGGTAATTTTTAATAGGATTCAGTTACAATATGATTTGTGTCACAATTGTATATTATTTTTTCTTTGGTTTTCGTTGGAAGCATGAAATTGTCCAAAATGATTTGGTATGCTGACGCTTTAAAAGTTCCCTTCACTGGAACTAAGAGGCCAAGTCCAACCCCTGAAACACAACCCAACACCAGTGCACCAAGCAAGGTCCATAAAGACATGAATGAGTGAGTTTGGAGTGGAGGAACTGGCCTGCACAGAGTCCTGACCTCAACCCGATAGAACACCTTTGGGATCAATTAGAGCGGAGACTGCGAACCGGGTCGTCTTGTGCAACATCAGTGCCTGACCTCACAAATGCGCTTCTGGAAGAATGGTGAAACATTTCCATAGACACACTCCTAAACCTTGTGGACAGCCTTCCCGGAGGAGTTGAAGCTTTTATAGCTGCATAGGGTGGGCCAACTCAATATTAAACCCTACAGAGTTATGCTAGCCATACACCTGTTGAAAAATGGTTCAAACGAGTTTTCGAAAAAAACAAACACATGGTCTTGAGAACAAACGATCAATACAAATACAAGCGATAAATGATAAATGAATACATTTTTTGTTCGTTTTGTGCAAACTGTTTGGGCGAGAAACACATTAACCTTTCAATTTGTCGTCCGTTCGGCTGAAGTTTTCCAAACCTTTCCTTCGATTTTGTGGCTCAAAAACATCACCGATTTTCAATCTGTGCCCATTGACTAGACCAGGGTTGTCAATTTATTCGTGGGCGGCATCAGTATTACGATTGTCCTCAAAAGGGCCGGTTGTATCTGTAAGAATAGATGTCCAGCGCATCCCCTCCCCATATATTAGATGTCAAGAGCCCCCCCACCATCAGAAGTTGAGTCCCCCACTCTCCCTTACATCACAGTGCACCCCTTTCCTAATGCTGCTGCTGGGAAGAAACTGGATGCATTGCTTGAAAGCAGGAAGTAAGGGTCTGGAGGAGGACCAGAGGAAAGCTGGAGCGATGCGAGGGCCACATGAAATGGCCTGGAGGGCCGGATTTGGCATGTGGGCCTTGTGTTTGACACATGTGTGCTAGACGATAAACAAATGAACTGTCCAGATGACAGTTTTTGGAACAATTTTTCGTCTAGTGTATGGCCAACATAAGACTGGGATGCCATTAAGGTTCATGTGCGTGTAAAGGCAGGCGTCCCAATACTTCTGGTAATATAGTGTATATGCAGCTGATTCGTACTGCCATTTTAGAAAAGGGTCCTGTGCGAGTTTGGCACGATGCAATCTGATTTTCCACAGAGGGAGATTAGAGAGCTTTGAAACTCACATGGAAACCACCTTGCTGAATCGCATGTCAAACCGCACTACTGAATTGCACCAGATTCAATGTGCACCTGTTTTAGTTAATCTCCCTCTGTCTGCATGTACAGGCACTAAGACCCCTTTAACACTGAGTCCTGCAAGCAGCATCTTTGGAGCAGCTTTTGGGTGCGGAAAAAAACGCTCCAAAAACGCCGCTCTCCATTGAAATGAATTGAAAGTGCTGTAAAAACGCCTTACCCTTTCACACTGAGGCACTGCAAAACCGCCCTAAAACGTTAGGGTCTTAGCGGTGCATTGGTATTGCAGATGAGGCTTCGCTCGATTAACGCCCCAGTGTGAAAGGGGCCTTAGAGACAAAAAAAACAAAAAAAAAGTCAGTACTTTCAGGAGAGGAGCATTTTGCCCAAAGGGTGCAATGAAGCCTAATGCCCTGTACACACCATCGGTTCGTCTGATGAAAACAGTTAAAAATCCGATTGTGTTCAATGCAGTGACATAAAACGCGACGACGTGCTGAGAAAAAGTGGATGTAAACCCCCAAAAAAAAATATATTTTTTGATGTCACAATGTAGAGCAGGGGTCTTCAAACTATGGCCCTCCAGGTGTTCAGGAACTACAATTCCCATCATGCCTAGTCGTGTCTGTGAATGTCAGAGTGTTGCAATGCCTCATGGGATTTGTAGTTCTGTAACAGCTGGAGGGCCGTAGTTTGAGGATCCCTGATGTAGAGTATAAGATTTCCTATCATCTGTGCCCAGTCTTGCCACACAGAGTTAATCCAGCACTGAGAAATCCTCTTTTGATGTTCAGTGCAAATTAACAGAATTCCAGATAAAAAC
The DNA here is from genome assembly GCA_029574335.1 of Rana kukunoris. Lineage (NCBI taxonomy): Eukaryota > Metazoa > Chordata > Amphibia > Anura > Ranidae > Rana > Rana kukunoris. Next base: position 48,418,959 of record CM056049.1, read on the forward strand.
TTGCCAAATTATAAAGTCCGTTTTGCTTTCAGTGACAGATTATTTACATATCTACCTTGCACATGTTTATTATATGTTATGTTTTGTTTATCATAATATGAGGTGATCCAAAGTTCATTGTATATTACCAGGATGTGTTATGTGGGGGAGGGGTGGATTTCTCACTTTTTATACTTCATGTTATGTTTATCATGTCCAAGCTAGATATGTAAATAACCTGTCACTCAAAGCAAGAAGAGAGAAAACAGACTTTTTATTTAGGCAGGTTTTTATCTGGAAGGCTGTTCATTTTACTGAACATTGACATTGAAAAAGGATTTCTCACATCTGGATTAACTCTGTGTGGCAAGACTGGGCACCGATGGTAGGAAATCTTATACTCTATTTTGTGACATAAAAAAAAATAAAACCATTTTTTGGGTTTACATCCACTTTAAGTTCAATGCTTCCGTGCATGCTTCGACTTGATTCTGCGCATACGTGGATTTTTGACTGATGGATTTCCCCACAGACGATCGTTTTTTTCGATCGTTTTTTTAACCATAAGAAAAATTTAAAACAGGTTAGATTTTTTTTTTCAACGATGGGGCCCACACACCATCGGTTTGTCTGATGAAAACAGTCCATCGGTCCGTTTTCATCGGACGAACTTATCGTGTGTACAGGGCATTAATGTCATCCAGTTAAGCTGGTCTTGTCCTAACTTGGCATAGCATATTGTAAATCTGTATAAACATGCTTATAAGAGGTGGCTATTCCTACTGACCCTAGGAAAAAATGTTAGCCCGAAAATGACACTGGGTAAAGCCGCTTATTTGTCCTGCTTCTTGTAGACACAACGCACAAGTTTAATGTACCGAACTGTAAACCTTGCCTTGCCTGGAAAACATCAAATATCACGTGCAGGAAATTTTTGGCCAAATGTGATCAGATGATTAGTAACAAAAACAAAACAAAAAAGTGACAGTTGTAGAAATGCTTCAGCTCTGTGATGTGTGTATGCATATGCTGTGCTTGTACATACAACGTACGTTTATGAAATAAAAGCGCTCGGAAACGGTTCTCTTCTTGCAAAGTTGGCAATAGTAGTTGAGTATAAAACGGCCTCCTAGAATTTCCAGCCTTCTGCTTATGTGATTGAATCTCTGATTTTCCACAAGTCTGCACAGAGTGTGAAGTCCAACTTCAGACATTTTTCTACAGTGGGCTTTTTGGCTTTGGTTATACTGTGAGACTTTTGGATAAACAAAGTCATTCCGTTTTGTGTGATTATAGTAATTACAGAGCCCCCCACCCCACCTCCACCCAGAAGTCAGTTTTAAGGCCTCCTTTTTTGTATTACGAAAGGCAAATCAACTTTGCACTACAAGTGCAAAGTGCTTTTGAAATTGCACTAGAAGTGCAGTTGCTGTAAGACCCCTTTCACACTGAAGCGTTTTTACAGCATTTTAGCATTAAAATTAGCACTTATAAAACGCTCTCCATGCATCTCAATGGACTCTTTCACGCTGAGTCCTGCAAGCAGCATCTTTGAAGCAGCTTTAGGGCGCTGAAAAAAACGCTCCAAAAACGCCCCTCTCCATTGAAATTAATTGAAAGCGCTGTAAAAACGCCTGGCCTTTTCACACTGAGGCACTGCAAAAATGCCCTTAAAACTTTAAAGGGGTAATTCCCCCAAAAACCTTTTTTTAACATTGATTGAGGCTCGTTATGTCAAGGGGAATCGGGTGTTTTTTTATTAGAAACGAAGCAGTACTTACCGTTTTACAGATGCATTGTCTCCGTCGCTTCCGGGTATGATCGTCTGGTCTGGGCGTGCCTATTTGATTGACAGGCTTCCGACGGTCGCATACATCGCGTCACGAGTAGCCGAAAGAAGCCGAGCGCCGGTGCGGCTCTATAGTGCGCCTGCGCACCGTCGTTCGGCTACTTTCGGAAAATCGTGACGCGATGTATCCGACCGTCGGAAGCCTGTCAATCAAATAGGAACGCCTAGACCCGAAGACCATACCCGGAAGCGTCGGAGACGATGCATCTCTAAAACGGTAAGTACTGCTTTGTTTCTAAAAAAAAAAACACCCGATTCCCCTTGACAAAACGAGCCTCAATCAATGTTAAAAAAAAAGGTTTTTGGGGGAACTACCCCTTTAAGGTCTTAGCGGTGCTTTACCAGCACATTAGGATTGCAGATGAGGCTTTGATTGACCAACAACGCTTGACCAACAACGCTTGACCAACAACGCTTGACCAACAACGCTTGACCAACAGCGCTTGACCAACAGCGCTTGACCAACAGCGCTTGACCAACAGCGCTTGACCAACAGCGCTTGACCAACAGCGCTTGACCAACGCTCTAATAACGCTCGAAAAACGCCCCAGTGTGAAAGGGACCTAAATCTGAGGGGAAGATCTGAAATGAGGGAAAGTTCTGCTGATTTTGTCATCCAATCATGTACAAGCTAAAATGCTGTTTTTTTATTTACCTTGCATTTCCCCCTCAGGTCTACAGTGACTGCACTTTTAAGTGCACTTTTAGTGTCATTTTAAGTGCACTTGTAGTGCAAAGTGGATTTGCCTTTAGTAAATAACCCCCTGTGTGTGTTTAAACGCTGCTTTTAGAGGTGTGTTGCGTTTCTAACACTGTTGGCCTTTGTGTCCATGTACACATCGAAAGAGGCAGAAAACATACCACACTGTCAGCACATTCAGGAGCGGCAGCAGAAAAACGCATGAGGCATGTAAACGCGTCTAAACATGCTTAAGCGCTAAGCGTGTCAAGCCCTTGGGCGTTCATTTTTTTTAGTGACTATAATTAATATTCTGGCCAATAAAATGAATGGAAGCCCAAGCGCTTGACACGCTTAAACTCGTTTGCAAAAATGTGAAAAAGGCGCGTTTTTGCCGCTGCTTTTATTATATTATTATACATGATTTATATAGAGCCAACAGTTTACGCAGCGCTTTGCAATGTACGGGGGGACAACATAATTACAGTACAGTTCAATACAAAAGGTACAGGAGGGCATTTTCTCTTGGATTGTGCATAAGGCCCTAAAAAGCACTGCCAAAGCCTACAGTATCCTATGGACAGAGGTGGGTAGAGTTTGTCAGGACTGTCCTGGAAATTAAACACAATCCTGGCTTCAAGGTATCCCAAGCGCAGTCCAGCTCTCGGCTCTTACTCTGTGCATAAACTGTGATCGGAGTGATCTCCTTCTGATGGACTTTGCGTAGTCTCGGCAGAGAGATGAAGCACCATGCCCACTGAGACTAATGTAAGCCTCCAACCACTACTGACCATAAGTGTTCCACATCAGCCACCACTGGTCACCTTGTATTCTATTTGCCTCGCTGGGCATCAACGTATGCCTTCGGCCCCCACTGACCGATATTGTACCCCTCTAGCCCCATTTAACATAAATTTACTTCATCAGCAACCAGAAACTAACACTGTACCCCTCCAGCTCTCAATGACCTCCAGTGTACCCATCCATCACCACTAACCCCTGTTTATTTTACCCTCACCTCCGACACCATTTTTTATTTTTTCCAGATGGCCCTATCTGACCCCGGAAACCGGGGATGTCTGGTCACCCTACAGTGGTGTACCCTCAACTCTTCCCGTTTTTTTTTCTAGCTTAAGGTAGTGGAAAGGGAGCAGCTATAATCTGGTTGTTAGAGACAACACTTTTATTTCTCAGAGGGCCGGAAGAAGGCAGCCCAGTCGGTGGTGGGAATGGCTGTTCTATTTTGGAGAGCAGGTCGCTTGTTCCTCGGAAGAGAAACAGACCTCATCATTGTGAGCAGCTGTATTTCATTTTCAGTTTATTTTACTGTGCGAGCAATCTTCTGATCATATAGGGAAGAGGGGCCTTGTTCTAGAAGGCAATTCATAAAGTTTATTGTAGCAGTGAAGTGGCTCTGGGTATTCTCTCTCCCCCTTCTCTTGCTCTCTTTCTCTCACTCTTGTTTTTTTTTTTTTTCTTTCCTTTTTTCCCTGCCAAGAGAGAAGTGCCCAACGAATACGATGCGGTTTAGGTTTACAGCAGCTCCGAATGTGTTTGCTGCTTTAGTCAACTGTGAAAGCTCTCCCGCTGATTCTGCTCGTCCATTCTGATGGAAAAGGAGCAGCTGGGAAGGTGCTGTTTCAAGCTCGCTGGCTCTTGGACACACAAGGGGGAAAAAAAGAGAACCTAAAAGAGAAAACTTTTGACTGCACTGAAGAGAGATAAAGAGGGGAAGAGAGTCACATGACTTGGGCCACCCTACCCTATGTCACAGTATGTGGAAGCTGTGATAGCTCTTATCCAGTCACGTCTGGAATGCTGCCTGTCACTTAGGCTATTTCGGCTATCTGTCGGTATCAGGGCTGCAGTGCTAACAGTTTGGCAGATGGGACGCTTTTTCTCAGAGTTTATGTTTTTGATTTTTAACTCCTGGCAAAGCTCACAGCATCCCTTTCTGCTTCTCTTTGCTGCCCGTCGTTAACAAACCATGGCCCACCGGCTACGATTTCATTTTGGCTCAGGAAGGAGCAACACGGCCCCCGAGTCCGACGTCGTAGAACAGGAGAGAGAAGATGACTTTTTCATGGCATTCCACACGCTGCCCAGGAGAAATGGCTCCCACCCCAGGCACTGCGGAGACGGGACCCTCCAAGAAGACGGCGCCCTAAAAAGAAGCACCTCAATGTTTATACCGCAGTTGCTGCAGAACATTGACGTGCGTCCAACCCGAAGCTCCACCATGCATATCTCCCTGCAGCGCAAAAGCCCAGACGAGTGCGAGAGCTCAGATTTTTCGGATGAGGTGTTTTCTTGTGGTTTTGGGGACTTCAACGAACGTTACATTTCGCCCGTGAGGAAAAATTCCTCTTGCTTGAGCAGCCCGCAGGATACGCCTAGTAATTCTCCTCCTAGAATGCATGAATCTGGGGGGCAGCCTGTTAATGGGGCAACTTCCATTTTTCCCAGACCTCCCATCCAACATTTTGGGGAGCAGAATGGAAATATTAATTATGCAACAGACGGAGAGGAGGAAATTACAGTACCGACATGCAGCAAAAATGCTGACGGGTTGAGAGTGAAAAGCCAGAGCCATGGCACAGATATCCGACAGGTGAGGTTGCTGCCACCATGTTATGAAGGACAGAACGGTTCTTCTGCAGAACCAAGGCGCTGGTCTTTACAGCATCTTCCGGACACCTCAGTAAGCCCTGGAAAAAGGTGTTTTATATTCCAGCTTCAGCAGTCTCAGGCAACTAATTGCAACTTGGCGGGAGAGTGTAATTTCGGGTTTACAGGCACCAAAGGAGACCGACTGGTTCGATATCCCCGCATCAGACTCGAAAGGAGTACCTCCTATCCACTGCAACCGCGAGCCGAGCGCATTAGCCCTGTAGAGAATGCAAACACTCAAGATGGCAGATCTTGCGGTAAAGACTCGAGTGAGGATTTCCCGAATGATTCCAGAGACCTCCCCTCACAAGGACAGGGGTGCTCGTTTGAAATTAGGCAAGAGCAAAATGGAAGGCAGCCCCATTTTAGGATTCTTTTGACACGAGGTAGCGAAGAGCAGAATGGAGACCAAGGGCACCGGGCTAGAAGTTCTGGATCTGCTTCCGGAAATGACACAGTAAGATTTTGATACTCTATATTTATTAAAAGCTTATATGTAGATTTTGTTTTTTTGTTGTGCTATATACGTGGTATAACATGGGACAAGGACAGTTGTCGGAAAGCATTTCATACTTTTTTTTAGTTAAGCCACCCAACAGCCATGTCTCCTTGACAAGCACACAATGCATGAAAAATAGGGTAAAAAGATGAGCGACAGCAGAGATTTGCCAAAATATTGGGCAGTCTTTCTATGCAATAATGAGCGCCTTCAACACTCGCGCTCCTAATCCCTTGTGGCTTAACTCCTAAATGACCTGAGAATTGCAAGATGTGTTTAAATTGTTTACATTACTTGCAAATATCAGGCTGTGTGTGGCCAACCCGTGTCTAGCAAACTAACCCTTTAAAGTACTTTTAAGGCCCAAAACATTGTCTCTATTTTAATGGCGTTGTAACCTTTTTTGCTCTTTGTTTCCCATTGGGGGGAATTACCTTAATTTCCTGTTACACTTCAGGAAGTAAGGAGAAATCAGTCCAAATAAAAGACAAATCCTCTCTTAGACAATTGTCACCAGAACAGGTATGCCCATTGGAAGATTTCCCCTCTTTTCCTGTTCTGGTAAAAGTTTGGGATTTCCCCTCACTTTTTGTTTCAGTGACAATGGTCAACCAGGCAGAGAAGGTGAGGACACAGAAATAAAAATAAGTTTGAGCTTAAATCTAAAGCCTCATACATACAATCGGATATCTGATGGAATCTAATCCGATGGATTTTTTTCGTCGGATGAAGCTGTCTTTGATCAGTCTTGCCTACACACCATCGGTCAAAAATCCGACCGTGCCAAAACGTGGTGACGTAAAACACTACGACGTGCTGAGAAAAATGACATTCAATGCTTCAAAGCATGCGTCGACTTGATTCTGAGCATGCGTGGATTTTTGACCGATGGACTTCCACACAGACTATCGTTTTTTTTATTCATAGGAAAAATTTAAAACCTTCTATTTGTTTTTCACTGATGGATCTTCCATTTGTAGAGGGACATTTTATGGCTACACAACCTATCACATTGCTATAATCTTTTTATATGAACTATAAACTGAAGAACGTATGAATAAATGGTTGTGGAACGAATCATCTGAGTTTCCATTATTTCTTATGGGGATACTCGCTTTGATGTACAAGTGCTTTGGATTACAAGCATGTTTCTGGAACGAATTGTGCTCACAATCCAAGGTTTTACTGTGTGTACAAATTATAGAGTTGAAGTGCCATTATTCTTGTTGATATTACATTTAACAGAATGTTTGGTGATGTGATGTTTGGTGTACAGTGCCAGTTATACAATACGGTAGATGTGCCTACAGGCAGCAGAGACAAAGGCGTCTTTTCCCCCGCGTTGGGTACTTTATATTTGTATTATCACAATATCTTAAGCCAAGTGATGACCAGAAACTGTTCCTTGTAGAAGATGTAACCCTAGCCAAGGAAGAAGGGTTACTTGGGGCATTGATGGAAATCTGGCCCTGGTTTCAGGCACAATAAACCTAAACTATGTTTTGGTTAAATATCTGTTAATAAGATTCAAAGGTGTTGGAGTTGGCTGTTAGTGGTGGGATATATCCAGGGGTCAAGTCCTGGGGAAAAAAGTGTGGGAACTCCCACCCAAGATCCACTCCCCCACCAAAAAAAAAAGAAAAGATACGCACATATGCATAATTACTAACCCACATTTTTTTTCCGATCCACTGTACCTTAGTAATCCTTTATGGTACTGGCCGCTTCCTGTATATGGATTCATCGGGTAGTGTGCGGGTATTCCGTCACTTACTCAATGCCGCAATGTCTCCTGGGAGCTTTTGTCATTGTTCCCAGGAGACATTGCGGAGGTCTGCCGTGAGTTATCGTGGGATTTAGAAAGAACTTTAAGCAAACCCCCCTGATGAATCCATATACAGGAAGCGGCCAGTAACACAAAGGATTACTAAGGTTCGCCTGCCCCTGACAGTGACTCAAGCTGGGCAACGCCGCTTAGTGAAGGATTGGTTCGGGCAGCTCGGCTGCTCTAGTCCTACAAAGGGAACTGCGTTCCTGCTGTGAAAAAAAGTGCAGGGACGCCGTTCCTGCAGGACTTGAGCCTTTGATATATCTGCTAGGTCTGATGGCTCTTCATGTTAAAGAAATTGGCCCAGAAACATACTGGGGTTGATTTACTAAACCTGGGAAATGCAAAATCTGGTGCCGCTTAGTATAGAAACGAATCCATTTCCATGATTTTTTGTCAAAGTTTAATTGAACAAGTTGAAGTTAGAAGCTGATTGGCTACAATGCACAGCTGCACCAGGTTTTTCACTTTCTAGTTTTAGTAAATAAACCCCAGTGTGTTTATATTGCCCAGGCATGCATGTTTATACTGTAGACAGGCAGCCTGCTGGTAACTCCTGATGCCAGCCTTCTTTTGGGAAAGCATAACTGAGCAGACAAAAAAATAAATCTTGATGATTGACTCCCATTTGGATTGGGCAATCGTCCTATCTACAGGTACATTTAGTTTCTAAATTGAATGTATTAAATTACATCCTGATCCCACGGGATGATACTTCTCTGTACACATCTGACTTCCTGTAAGTAAGGACATTGCACATAACATCCTATACCCTAAAATGGATGATGCCAAATAATAGAAGGTGGTACTAGGAATAGCATATACAGTATCCAATGTCGGTAGAGTTATCTATGGATGTCAGTATTTAGTACATGATGTGCCTTCATCTAGTTTACCGTCTCTGTAATTCTTATAAGGCGGTGGAGTTTTCCTTTGTTTGCATGCAATATATAGTTCATTTTACACCATACAAATTCTTGATTATTATTTTTTTTTAATTAATTGTATTATTCATGTGTAGTTACTAAAAACTTAGAATTGTACCACTATGTCCTGAAATGTTTCAATGCCCCCTTTAGTTAGTTTTGTATTGTCACGTGATTCAGCCTCCTTCACCCTTGGTGCCACTGTGCCCTTCATTTGGGTTGGCTTCATCACTCAGACATTAGGAAGAATGAGGGCTGCGGATTGATGGATGACATGTGGTAACCTACAATAATTACAGTGCATTCAGCCTAATATGCTCTTTTACTACCCAAATGCTAAAGGACACTTCGAAACATATAGAAAGATTAAGTACCTGAAACTAACTTAATGTTGGCTGCCTTTTAATTCACAGCAGGAAAAAGGTGGGGTTGCAGTGTGAGAGGGCTGTCAATCTAACACTGGCAGCTTACTGACGGATGAAAGAGTGACAATCTCATTAGTGTGGTTAGAATTCTTTATTGACCACGCAGACAAGGAAATGACCAAGCAAAACTGGTTAGCTGGATTTATCTGTTTTGCTGGTTGCATGCTTGTTCTAGAACTGACATGAAGCCAGCCTGTAGCACTTTCTGGTTTCTCAACCAGGGTTCCATAGAACTCCAGGGTTCTTCTAGACCGGGGGGTGTCAAACTCAATTTCATTGTGGACTGCTTAGCAGTATGGCTGCCCTTAAAAGGCCGATTGTACCTGTGGTGCACTATGTACAGAGTTCAGGACGTGCAGAGTCCAGGAATGCGCTACGTACAGAGTGCAGGGTTCAGGTGTGCTCTACATACAGAGTGCAGAGTTCAGGGTGTGTAACCCCTACCCTCCGCCCCAAAGGTTCCTTACATCTCTTTCTCCTACCTGACCCATCTCCATTACCTCCCTGTGTAAGCAGCTATGCCTCTCCTTGCATGGAGATCGTTCTGTCCCTCAGATTTTGGAGATCTGTCCCAGCCATGAGTGTGTGCAGAGGTATGATAGATCTGGAAGTTGCTGAGAGCAAAACTGTCTCTTGTAAACACAGAAGGCTTCTGTATTTACAAGTGACAGCAGGGAGCGGAAGAAGAGCTCCATTCCTCCACTTTCCGGCTGCGAAACTGGGTGCAAGGCCACATGACAAGGTCTGGCGGGCCGGATTTGGCCCCTGGGCCTTGTATTTGACATATGTGTTCTAGAGGTTGCTAGGGGTTTCCTGAGCATTGAGCAATTTCTCTCAGATATGTTCCCATTGATACAGTTGCTCTTTTTAGCTACCTGTAAGAGGGTAGTCCTGCCTAATGACAAGTGTAAGGAGCATTCTCCCCAGTGCCCATCCCACTAATGTATTATGAGTTGTAGATATAGTAATTTTTAGCAGGGGTTCCCTGAGACCGGAAAATTATTTTAAGGGTTTCTCATTGTTGAGAATGGCTGCTGTAAGGAGATAGAACTAAAACCCAATCATGTAATATATCCAAAAATTAGTTCAATATAAAATGTAATTAACAAAAATTTAAAAATGGTCCAATTGAGGAAAGTGTCAAAGTCCCAAGTCCATACAAAATTGTGAAACAAAATAAATATGTGGTATTAACTTCAGTCCAGGTGTGCCACCACCTCAGAGTAAAATTGAATTTTCCCAGATCATGTGGACCCTTTGATTACAAAGAGTCAAACAAGCTTTATCCATCAATATGTCCTCTATGGTAGGAGCCTTTCCTTCCTCCTCATTAATGATGGCTACTGCAGTCTCTCAAACCACAATCACATGGGATAAATTAAATTTTTTCCACTTCCTGGTTGAGTGAGCCACTGGTGAAATAACCAGGACCTTACAGATGCATATGAATTCCTGTCATATGTTCCAGGAGGCAGACCCAGATGTCCTGGCAGAGTTTTAGGAGGCAAAGGGCGGTAGATTTATCTTCCCTTTAACTCTAACAGATATGTCCTTTCTGCATCCCAGGCTGCATTTATTTTGAATGGGCTGCCATGACTCAGGGCCAGATTCTCTTAGAATTCCGGCGGCGCAGTGTAAGCCATTTACACTACGCCGCTGCATCGTACTAGAGCAAGTGCTTTAATCTCAAAGCACTTGCTCCGTAGTTTTCGCCTGCGTCGCGTAAATCGCCCAGCGTAAACCCGCGCAATTCAAATAGGGCGGCTTGTATTTAAATTAAGCGCGCCCCTGCGCCGGCCGGGGAAAAAGCCCAGTGCGCATGCTCCAGCTCAAGTCGGAAAGCGTCGTTGAAACCGACGTCAAAACGACGTGAGCGTCATTTACGCAACTCCCTATTCGCGAACGAGTTAGTAAAACGATGTAAGCGACGGAAAAAGCCGACGCTGACCCGACGCCATACTTAACATGGCATCCAACGGCACCCGACGGCATCCGACGGTACTTGCTAAGGTTACTCCACATAGAAGCTGGGGTAACCTTACGCGGACGAAAACGACGTACGCGACGACGGGGCGCGTAAAAGCGATCGGGAATCGGCGTACTAGCCTCATTTGCATATGCAAATGAGAAAACAACGTAAAGGCCACCTAGTGGCCGGAGTTGTCATTACAACTACGATCCGCAAGTGTAATGGTTTTACGCTTGTCCGATGCAAAAGTGATGCTAAGCATCACGCGCATAGATACGAGGCAAAAAAAACGGCGATACGACGGGGTATCTGAGATACTCCGTCGTATCGCCGCTGAGAATCTGGCCCCCAAAGTGCAAACACAAGAAACTGCACAAGATTACACACAGACCCGAATGTTGGGGGAAAATGGCTGGTTCAAAAATAAATGTCCGACAATCGACCCGTGTGCATGTCGGAGCTGTCAGTTTTTTGGCACCCCAACGTACTAAGGCAATGCACTATAGCATGTGTGTGTATATATATATTTAGAAGAGACCCTAGGCAATAAAATAGAGGATGTTGCTATTGTTTATGTCACACCGTATTTTCGTGTCAACTTTTCAAATACAATTTTTTGGGGGAAAAAATCCCACTTTCATGAATTTAAATAATTAGATAAAAACAGTATTTACCCCAATTTTTATATATATAATGTGAAAGATGTTGTTATGCTGAGTAAATGGATACCTAACATGTCAAGCTTTGGTACTTAAAAATCTCCATAGGCAACGCTTTAGAATTTTTCACAGGTTACATGTTTAGAGTTACAAAGAAAGTTTAGTGCTAGATTTATTTCTCTTGCTCTAACGTTCGCGGCGATATCTCACATATGTGGGTTGAACGCCATTTACATATGCGGGTGCGAGCTAGGTATGCGTTCGCTTCTGTGTGCGAGCACGAGGGGACAAGGACGCTTTACTTTTTTTTTATTGTTTATTTTATTTTATTGTTTTACACGTTTCCTTTTAATATTTACTTTTATTCCTATTACAAGTAATGTTAACATCCCTTGTAATAGGAATGGGGCATGAATCTCTCCTGAATGCTGGAAAGCCTGAGATAATAAAATATCGAATATCGAAAAATAATCGATCTCAGGTTCTCCAGCTAAAAAAAACGGCAGTGTTTACCTCTGCCAACGCCGGAAGTGACCTCATGACATCAATTTCGGCCTCCGAGGGTCATAGAGCCGGCCAGGGTACCAGATGGTTAACCGCCACGACCGGCGGATTCATTCTCTGGCTCCACGATTGCACAGGCGAGCCGGAGAAACACCAAAGGGAGGGGAGGGGGACGTTGGCGATGGAGGTCCCCTTTTCGATGCCTGTAAAAGCAATCAATCGGCTAAAGAGCTGCTATGATGGCTTTTACATTGCAGGGAATCGCTGGCTGAAAAACAAAAAGATATTTGGATGATGCCTGTAGCTGTGGACATTATCCTGATATCTCCACTTTAAGTCCCCGAAGTCATATGACAGGGGAAGTGGTTAATATTTTAAATATCAACAGTTTGAATGGTGGATAAATCTACAGGTAAAGTAGAATGCCCCTTTTTATATTTGATTTGTTGGGGTCCCTGCCATCCACCCAGCCCATGTTCCCTGGGATGGAATTGAAAGTTCCTCTTGATAAATACACTTTGGAGCTGACATTTGGACAATCCCGCTTGTGGTGTTTACTTTTCGTCCATCTGCTGCGGTGTAAAACTAAAGAAGGAGCTTACCATTGAACAAGTGTTTATGCTCTGGGTGTCTGGAGAAGCAGAACGCAGCTCCTTGAAAAGCCTCTTATATAGGCAAGAGATGGAGAGACGATAAAGCAAAGAATGTTGCTGTAAATTCATGTTGCTTTTCAGAGTCACTTTATGTGTACGGCAAAGTGCGATTCCCAGTGAAAACAACCGGATCTCCTGCCACTGGCAGCTGCATGCCTCCCGTCCTGTAAAAATGTATCTCCTTTGTAGGATGGACTGTCCTGTTTTTGCCTTTTAAATGGGAGTGATGGTATAAATACATCTTAATTCTACGCTGATCAACTATAACTTTATTACCACTGACAGGCAGAGTGAGGAACATTGGTTATCTCGTTACAATAGCACCTGAATATCGGTGGAATATATAAGGCAGCAAGTTCAACACATCAACTTCAGGGCAAGTTGTCCCAATTCAACACAACTGTTGTCCCTGAAGTTTGTGTTGAATTTGTTGTGTATGGGACTTCGTAGCCAAAGACTGGTCAGGGTGGCCATGCTGACCTGTGTCCAGTAGTGTATTTAGGTTTTGTGCTGCCCTAGGCCTGACTAAACTTGTGCACCCCCTATTTTAAATATGCCCCACCCTTTCCTGTTGAGGCCTCCCCCATTTCTGTTTAAAGACATTTTCTAGTGGGGACACCAGTTCTGAGGGCCGGGTCGGGGGGGGGGGGGTGCAATGGATTCCCTTAATTTGCATAGATTTCCTATCACTTTCTGTTTGGCTAAGGGGCAGGAAGTGAAGGGAAATCTCTGCAATGGGACAGGGATGGTAAAGAATAAACTGAAAGAGATTATAACCCCCCCCCCCTTACTCTATCCAATATGAAAAAATAAGTGTTGCCTATAGTTCTACTTAGGATAATTTTATGGTGAGGACTAAGAAGATATACCCATGCCAATGGTGCAACAGAAAGGCCAGTTAAAATTAGAAGCAGTATAGCACAAGCCAGAGGGGACTCTTTCCGTGCTGCCCCCCCCCTGCAAAGTGCTGCCCTAGGCCTGGGCCTTATTGGCCTAGGCCAGGATACAGCATTGCCTGTGTCCACAGCCAAAAGCACCATCAATGAAAACGTGAGCATCAAAACTGGATCACGGGGCAATGGAAGAAGATAGCCTGGTCTAAAGAATAATGTTTTCCTTTACATCATGTGGATGGCCAGGTGCGTGCGTGTGTCGCTTTCCTGGGGAAGAGAAGGCACCAAGTTGCCATATGGGATGCAGGCAAGCCAGCAGGGGCATTGTGATGCTTTGGGCAATGTTCTCCTGGGAAACCTTGGGTACTGCCATTCATGTGGAGGTATCACCTACCTAAACATTGTTGCTGACCAAGCACATCCCTTCATGGAAACAGTATTTGCTGATGTCTGTGGCCTCTTTCAAAAGAATAATGAACCCTATCACACTAAAAAAATGGTTCAGGGAACCATTGAGGTATTGACTTGAACTCCGAATTCTCCAGATCTTAAGCCATTTGAGCATCTGGAAAAACAGTCGGGTCCATGGAGGTCTCGCCTCGCAACTTATAAAGGATCTGCTACTGAGTGCTTGGTTCCAGATACCACACCATACCTTCAGAGGTCTAGTGGCGTCCATACCTCGATGGCTCAGGGTTGTTTTGGTGGCAATAAAGGGACCTACTCAAAATTAGGCAGATGGTATAAACATTTGGCTGCTCCAATGATGGCTTCATGGCCTTTCTCAAGGCTTTCTTCTTAAGACGACAATGTCAAGGTCACCAGAACTTGTGTCCCCATTGGAAGATTTTCAGTCTATTTTTTTTTTCTAGGGACGACCCAACATTTGGGTTATTTTTTTTTTTTTTTTTACTTTCACTCTCAATAAAAATGGTAAACAGGACAAATAGAGAGGGTGAATCTCCTTAATGGGGGCACATACAGGGAAAAAAAAACTGAAAGGGGTTCTGATCTCTTTCCACTGTATCCAAAAAAATAAATAAATAGATTTGCCTTCATTTATACTTACTATTAAGTTAAAAGTTGTGCTTATGGTGTTTCATAGGTCACTCAAAAACTGCATAGAAAACATAACATGGGTGCATTATTAATGCGTTCTTGCGGGATTTTCAATGCATTCTAATGGAGATGTGTGGTTTTGGTGTGTTTTTATTTTTTTAACTGACCAAAAATGCAGCCAGCAAGATTTTTAACATCACAATAGAAGCGCAACTGACCAGTGCAAAGACATACATAGAAGTTAAAGGGATGCATTTTTCTTGAGCTTTTTTTGCGCTAAAGGTGCTAAGAATGGCCGACAATAAATTCCTATTCATTTAAATTCATGATATTAATTAAAAAGTCCAAAATAATACAATAATGTATAAATATATATATATATATCATTTTTTAAAACTGTAATTTTCGTTTTCGGCGCCAAAATTTTCATTTGGTGCACCTTTAGTTTAGATTATTTTGTTCTTTAACCGCTAGCCAACCTGCCCACCTTCAAATGACGGAGGGACGGTGCGGCTCTCGTTTAGGGTGGACATCATATGATGGTGCATCCGAACAGCGGCTCCCGTGCACCATGGCTCGACCCTGATCATTGCAAAGAGCCGCGACAATAGAGCTTTGGTGGTTTTGAATCACTGTTGTTGTTTTTTTTTTTTTTGTAAATTCATTGGTTTTGTGCTCCTTTTTTATTGATTTTTGTGTTGCTTTTCGTGACTAATGCATCGTCTATAAGCTTTCTACTGGTATTATTTGCAGCAAAAAACATAGTGTGAGCTGTCATTGTAGGAGAACCAATGCCATTCTTCCGCTCCACCTGACACAGCGATCTGACCGTAATGTTCCCTGATTTACATCCTGATTAAACAGTGTAAGCTTCAGAGAACAACATTGTTTGTACAGTTGTGATTACAGATAATGCCAAAGTGATTAAGAAAATGGACTTAAGTCTGTAATAATAAAAAAAAAAAAATCTGAAAAGTATAGAAGCGAGTAGGCAGTTAAATTGTTCTTTTACCACGATTTTCTGTAGGTTTATATCTGAAGGCGGATATGATTTTTGTTTATTAAATTTATAAAAGCTACAGCCGTTATTCTCCTCTTCCTACTCCAAGGAGCAAATTTATCAAAATGAGAGAAAATAAACTTTTCCATAAACTGTGCCAAATATAGCTAGTCACGATTATTTTCTGTTCTCCGTAATACCTCTCAACTGTCTTAAAGCGCTTGTAAAGCCTGGGAAAAAAAACGTGTAAGACAAAGGCATAATGAACTAGCTTGTTATGAAATACTTACCTTATAATGAAGCCCTCCAGCTCTGCCCGCTGAGATGGCTGACATCTTACGGGCTCTGAAGGTTCGGCGCGGTAAGCCTTCAGAATGCATGCGCCGATGACGTTATTGACTGCATGCACTGAATATCTCCTAAACTGTGCAGGTTTAGGAGATTTTCACAGTGCCTACAGGTAAGCTTTATTATATTATGTAAGTACAAGTAAAAAAATAATG
The DNA here is from genome assembly GCA_029574335.1 of Rana kukunoris. Taxonomy (NCBI): domain Eukaryota; kingdom Metazoa; phylum Chordata; class Amphibia; order Anura; family Ranidae; genus Rana; species Rana kukunoris. The sequence goes on from CM056049.1 coordinate 48,435,054, forward strand.
CCGCATACACACGATAGTTATTAATGTCATGGGGGAAAAAAAAAAAGTTTTTCCCGACGCGATTGCTCTCAAGCCTGCTTTGCATACACACAATAGTGATAAAAAATGCTTGAGCTAAGCGCGGTGACGTACAACACGTACGGCGGCACTGTAAAGGGGAAGTTCCATTCGAATGGCGCCACCCTTTGGGCTGATTATGCAAATTTCCCTCCTCATAACTTGCTTCTGAGCATGCACATTTTTTTCCTAGTCATTAAAGCCTACACACGACCATTTTTCACGACAAGAAAAAAAATAGAGCAGGTTCTAAATTTTTAATGCCCATTTTTCTCGTCGAGAAAAATACTAAGGAGCCTACACACGACCGTTTTTCACGACCAATTTTAAAAATTGCATTTTTCTTGTCATGAAAAACGGTCGTGTGTATGTAGCATAATACTTCCACTTTAAGACCTGTTTCACATGGACATTAACTTGTACAAGAGCAATGTAAATAATAAGCTTTGACAGAGCATTCAGCAAGCTTTGTTTGAAGCTTTTAAAGTACCATCCAACTCTAGTTTGTGAATGTAGAGCACAGATCCTACTGGGATTTCAGATTGCCACTTTAAACAAGCTGCTAGCTAGCGAAGCTCTTGAAGCTTGTTGAAAACCTTCTAAAGCCTGATAGCAGCTTGCTTAAAGTGGCAATCAACACTCCCGTTAGGATCTGGGTATAAAATGTCCAGTCTGAAGTTGAATGGTACTTTAACCACCTCAGTACCGTGCTACGGCCAAAAGATGGCTACAGTGCGGCTCTCTTGTTGTGGGAGGGTGTCCATGGACGTTTTCTCAAAACGCGTTTTCCACGCACCCCTTTGGAGCATGCATCGTGCACGCTCTTTGCGAGGTAAAGGGCCAATCGGCAGCCCTTTACCATGTGACCACATGTAAACAAACTTGGCAGTTTATTGGTATTCCTTTCCACACATGCAGTCACTGTGTGAGGAAAGGAGTGCTGATAACTGGCAAGGCTGACTGTGCACGTTTACACTGATAATCAGGGCAGTGATCATCAGTGCCTTGATAATCAGTGCTGCCCCAATAGTGGCAATCAGTGGTCATTAGTGCAGCTTATGAGTGCCTCCTCGTCAGTGCCCATCAGTGCAGCTTATCAGAGCTGCCTCTTCTCCAGTACCCATCAGTGCTGCCTCACTAGTACCCATCTGTGCCGCCTCACCAGTGCACATCAGTGCAGCCTCATCAGCACATATCACTGCTCTATTATACAAGCTGCAGCCTGTGTGAAACTGGTCTAAGATGGACATGAGGAACACTGTGTGTAGCACCAATGTGTGTAGGCAAGGACACACCACTGCTGCACTCACTCCAGCATTGGTGGCACATGGTGATGTCATGAGCAAAAAATTGAAACTCAGCAATGGGGGAGATTTCTTAAGACTGGAGCACTCAGAATCTATTGTAAATAGTAACCAAACCGCTTTTAACTTGTTCTATTAAACTTTGGCAATAAAACCTGGAAGATGATTGGCTACTATGCACAGCAGCACCAGATTATGTGTGCACCAGTTTTAGTAAATCTCCCTCAATGTTTTTTTACACCACTGCTTTTCTTTAATACTGATGATTGAAAATATCAAACACAATCATTTAGACCAGGGTTTGTCAACCAGGGATCGTCCTAGAAGTTGCTAAGGGATCCATAAGCAGTGGTGCATTGATCCCTGACCGCATATGTAATAAGGCACATTGTAAGGCCAACATTTTCCACAGACCACCAATGTAAGGGGGCCCTTCTCCACAAACCAACAATGTAAGGGATTTGTAGAGAAGTGCCCCCTTAGACTGTTGGTTTGTCGAGAAGGGCTCATTTACATTGTTGATCTATGGAGAAGGGCCCCATTACATTGTCGGTCTGTGGAGAAAGGCCCCATTACATTTTTGGTCCATAGAGAAGGGCTCCCTTACATTATTGGTCTGTGGAGAAGGGCTCCCTTACATTATTGGTCTGTGGAGAAGGGCTCCCTTACATTATTGGTCTGTGGAGAAGGGCTCCCTTACATTATTGGTCTGTGGAGAAGGGCTCCCTTACATTATTGGTCTGTGGAGGAGGGCTCCCTTACATTATTGGTCTGTGGAGGAGGGCTTCCTTACATTATTGGTCTGTTGAGAAGGGCTCCCTTACATTATTGGTCTGTGGAGAAGGGCTCCCTTACATTATTGGTCTGTGGAGGAGGGCTCCCTTACATTATTGGTCTGTGAAGGAGGGCTCCCTTACATTATTGGTCTGTGGAGGAGGGCTCCCTTACATTATTGGTCTGTGGAGAAGGGCTCCCTTACATTATTGGTCTGTGGAGAAGGGCTCCCTTACATTATTGGTCTGTGAAGAAGGGCTCCCTTACATTATTGGTCTGTGGAGAAGGGCTCCCTTACATTATTGGTCTGTGGAGAAGGGCTCCCTTACATTATTGGTCTGTGGAGAAGGGCTCCCTTACATTATTGGTCTGTGGACAATGACCCCCTTACATTAGTGGTCTGTAGAGAAGGCCCCACTTACTTACATTGGTGTTCTTTGGAACATTTTGGCCTTACATTAAGGGAGCTCATCTCCACAGATCAACAATGTAAAAAAGCCCTTCTTCATAAAAGCAACAAATGTTAGGGAGCCCTTCTCCACAGACCAACAATGTAAGGGGGCCCTTCTCCACAGATCAACAGTGTAAAGAAGCCCTTCTCCACAGACCAACAATGTAAGGGGGCCCTTCTCCACAGATCAACAGTGTAAAGAAGCCCTTCTCCACAGACCAACAATGTAAGGGGGTCCTTCTCCACAGATCAACAGTGTAAAGAAGCCCTTCTCCACAGACCAACAATGTAAGGGGGCCCTTCTCCACAGATCAACAGTGTAAAGAAGCCCTTCTCCACAGACCAACAATGTTAGGGGGCCCTTCTCCACAGACCAACAATGTTAGGGGGCCCTTCTCCACAGACCAACAATGTAAGGGGGCCTTTCTCCACAGACCAACAAATCATTTTTGTTGTATTGGGCAAGGAGGGTGTTTGAAAAGGATTCTTTTTGAATATCAAATGCTCTTGATATGCCATATCTCTTGTTCTTTAAGATTAAACTTTCTACAAATTACTGATCATGCTAATGAACCATTAGCTCCTACGGATAGTATTTTTTAGCAGAGGGTTCCCTTGTTCTGATTGGCTACCGTGGACAAGGTTATGAATTGTAAAAATTGGTTCAACCCAGAAACCGCTACCCTCCTCAACTACTTATAGCAGCTTTTTTCAACTTTTGTACCATGAGTGAACCCTTGAAAGGCTGGCCATGACTCGGGAAACCTCTTCTAAAATATGAAGTCATTGCATTAATATGATCAGAAGGTTTTAGAATTAAACTAGTACTAGATAAAATAATTCATACATTGGTAATCAGTGGAAATATGCCCCCGCATGTTGATTGTCAGAGGAAATATGCCCCCCTATACATTGGTAACCACAAAGGGTCCAAAAAAGGAAGGAGAAACTACTCACTATACTGAGTCTCAGAACAATTTATTAAGTCATCCAACACACAGACTACTCCACCCAATGTATAATGTCACTGGAAGGCCTGTTAAGAAAGGGGCCTATTGCTGGCTGCTGGATTTTCTATTGATGCTGGGAGATCTGTTGTTCGATGGTCTATTCGCTGGCTAATGGATGGTCTGTTGCTGCTGGATGGCCTGTTGTTGCTGGCTGCTGGATGGCCTGTTGTTGCTGGCTGCTGGATGGCCTGTTGTTGCTGGCTGCTGGATGGCCTGTTGTTACTGGCTGCTGGATGGCCTGTTGTTGCTGGCTGCTGGATGGCCTGTTGTTGCTGGCTGCTGGATGGCCTGTTGTTGCTGGCTGCTGGATGGCCTGTTGTTGCTGGCTGCTGGATGGCCTGTTGTTGCTGGCTGCTGGATGGCCTGTTGTTGCTGGCTGCTGGATGGCCTGTTGTTGCTGGCTGCTGGATGGCCTGTTGTTGCTGGCTGCTGGATGGCCTGTTGTTGCTGGCTGCTGGATGGCCTGTTGTTGCTGGCTGCTGGATGGCCTGTTGTTGCTGGCTGCTGGATGGCCTGTTGTGCTGCTGCTGGATGGCCTGTTGTTGCTGCTGGATGGCCTGTTGTTGCTGCTGGCTGACCTGTTGTTGCTGCTGGCTGACCTGTTGTTGCTGCTGGCTGGCCTGTTGTTGCTGCTGGCTGCTGGATGGCCTGTTGTTGCTGGCTGCTGGATGGCCTGTTGTTGCTGGCTGCTGGATGGCCTGTTGTTGCTGGCTGCTGGATGGCCTGTTGTTGCTGGCTGCTGGATGGCCTGTTGTTGCTGGCTGCTGGATGGCCTGTTGTTGCTGGCTGCTGGATGGCCTGTTGTTGCTGGCTGCTGGATGGCCTGTTGTTGCTGGCTGCTGGATGGCCTGTTGTTGCTGGCTGCTGGATGGCCTGTTGTTGCTGGCTGCTGGATGGCCTGTTGTTGCTGGCTGCTGGATGGCCTGTTGTTGCTGGCTGCTGGATGGCCTGTTGTTGCTGGCTGCTGGATGGCCTGTTGTTGCTGGCTGCTGGATGGCCTGTTGTTGCTGGCTGCTGGATGGCCTGTTGTTGCTGGCTGCTGGATGGCCTGTTGTTGCTGGCTGCTGGATGGCCTGTTGTTGCTGGCTGCTGGATGGCCTGTTGTTGCTGGCTGCTGGATGGCCTGTTGTTGCTGGCTGCTGGATGGCCTGTTGTTGCTGGCTGCTGGATGGCCTGTTGTTGCTGGCTGCTGGATGGCCTGTTGTTGCTGGCTGTTGGATGGCCTGTTGTTGCTGGCTGTTGGATGGCCTGTTGTTGCTGGCTGCTGGATGGCCTGTTGTTGTTGTTGCTGTTGTTGGCTGCTGGATGGCCTGTTGTTGCTGGCTGCTGGATGGCCTGTTGTTGCTGGCTGCTGGATGGCCTGTTGTTGCTGGCTGCTGGATGGCCTGTTGTTGCTGGCTGCTGGATGGCCTGTTGTTGCTGGCTGCTGGATGGCCTGTTGTTGCTGGCTGCTGGATGGCCTGTTGTTGCTGGCTGCTGGATGGCCTGTTGTTGCTGGCTGCTGGATGGCCTGTTGTTGCTGGCTGCTGGATGGCCTGTTGTTTCTGGCTGCTGGATGGCCTGTTGTTGCTGGATGGCCTGTTGTTGCTGGATGGCCTGTTGTTGCTGGCTGCTGGATGGCCTGTTGCTGCTGGCTGCTGGATGGCCTGTTGCTGCTGGCTGCTGGATGGCCTGTTGCTGCTGGCTGCTGGATGGCCTGTTGCTGCTGGCTGCTGGATGGCCTGTTGCTGCTGGCTGCTGGATGGCCTGTTGCTGCTGGCTGCTGGATGGCCTGTTGCTGCTGGCTGCTGGATGGCCTGTTGTTGCTGGCTGCTGGATGGCCTGTTGTTGCTGGCTGCTGGATGGCCTGTTGTTGCTGGCTGCTGGATGGCCTGTTGTTGCTGGCTGCTGGATGGCCTGTTGTTGCTGGCTGCTGGATGGCCTGTTGTTGCTGGCTGCTGGATGGCCTGTTGCTGCTGGCTGCTGGATGGCCTGTTGCTGCTGGCTGCTGGATGGCCTGTTGCTGCTGGCTGCTGAATGGTCTGTTGCTGCTGGCTGCTGAATGGTCTGTTGCTGCTGGCTGCTGAATGGTCTGTTGCTGCTGGCTGCTGAATGGTCTGTTGCTGCTGGCTGCTGAATGGTCTGTTGCTGCTGGCTGCTGAATGGTCTGGTGTTGCTGGCTGCTGAATGGTCTGTTGTTGCTGGCGGCTGAATGGTCTGTTGTTGCTGGTGGGAAGAGGGGTCTATTGTTGCTGTGGGAGTCTATTGTTGCTGGGGGCATTTTTGTTTCAGTAGGGTCTGTATTTACTGGGGTAGATCTATTGTTACTAGTAAGTATTTTGTTGCAGGGGGTCCATTGTTGCTGGGGTCAGTCTAATGTTGCTAGGGAGTTTAATTTTGCTCGAGGTAGGGTTATTTTGTTGCAGGGGGATTAATTGTTCGATTGATGTTTTGGGGGGTGGGGGTCTATTGTTGCGAGGGGTGGTCTGTTCTATTGGTTTTCTTGTTATCAAATTACTTGGCACCACCAAATGAAGGTTTCTGTATTCTCTAAAAGGGATGGTACTGAGAGGTGGGTAGGTGTGGAACCAAAGGACAGTGGGTAGGGGACAGAGACAAGGGGTGACTCGGAAATGGGGAGTACTTGTAGCTATTCCCTGAGAAAAAAAGCCCTGATCTTCTTCTTTCTTTGATATATCCACTGAGGCATATTGCAATGCTGACTAGCCATGGATTTGCATGACAACCTGCCCAGAGATGTGGTCAGAGCCATTGTGCACACACAAGAGCACCCTAGAGCACTGCATCAAGCTTCATGTCTTCAGTTCTCTTATGCCTGAGCAACTAAGCTTCCAGAGCTGGAGCTGGCTCGTTGAGCTTGTCCTGTTCACAGCGTGACGTTCCTGGGCTCACTCAATACGCTAACCAGCAGCTGCTTCTGTAAAAAATCCACAGGGGCGTCTCGAGTCCTGCAACTTCCAACTATTTATGACCTTTCAGATACCTTCTGTTTTAGTCAGAGGCGAAACAAACAGGCAGGATAAGTTAATTTATTATTGAATCAACGACAAGATTTTTTTCTCAGCATGTTCATAAATACATTTTTTGGAGAAAAGGCCCACAACTACAAATTGTGCCTGGCAGCAGAAAATCAACAAGACCGAGAACTCAACTGACAACACTGCTTGTGATTTCAGTACAGAGGAGGCAGCGTTGTCAGCCCAGTACTAGAAGTCAGGACACAGGTGTGTGCACAGGGTGTGCCAGGTGTGCCTGGGCACACCCTAATCACATTACCTGCTGAAAATGCCCCTGTTTGGACCCATGATATTTCACCAAAGCCCCCTAATGGGGTTCCTAAATAAAAAAATAATAATAAAAAAAAAAAACGAATAAAAAAATTGTAAATAATAATAAAAACATTGAAAAAATAAAATAAAATTCAATTGAAAAAAATAATAAAAAAAAAAATACTGACACTGTCCACTGCCCCACTGACACCAAACTCTGCCCTACTGACATTGTCCACTGCTCTACTGACACCAGCAGTATATACTGTATACACGTGCACACGTATATGTGTTTGAGCTTTGGGGTGCACGCCCTAATGCAATAGGCTGCGCACACCTATGAGTCAGGAGCTTACTGTATTTCTGGCAGAATTAACACATACTTATGTGCTTGCAGAATTTTTGAAGACCTACATGGTGAAATGTACAGGGTGGGCCATTTATATGGATACACCTTAATTAAATGGGAATGGTTGGTGATATTAACTTTCTGTTTGTGGCACATTAGTATATGTGAGGGGGGAAACTTTTCAAGATGGGTGGTGACCATGGCGGCCATTTTGAATCCAACTTTTGTTTTTTCAATAGGAAGAGGGTGACACATCAAACCTATTGGGAATTTCACAAGAAAAACAATGGTTTGCTTGGTTTTAACGTAACGTTATTCTTTCATGAGTTATTTACAAGTTTCTGACCACTTATAAAATGTGTTCAATGTGCTGCCCATTGTGTTGGATTGTCAATGCAACCCTCTTCTCCCACTCTTCACACACTGATAGCAACACCGCAGGAGATGTTTCTTCATTAGTGACAGATTTAATGCGTCCACATTTTGGCAAATCCAACACTGAACCAGGTTCACGAAACTTAGCAAGCAGTTTGCTAACTGTAGCATGGGAGATGGGTGGTCTCGTAGGCTGTCTTGCATTGAAATCTGCTGCAATGACCCAGTTACTGCGTTCACCAGACATCAACACAATTTTGTGTTAACCTCGGCGACATGTCAATGGCTGTAAACAAAGAGAAACTTGTAAATAACTAATGAAAGAATAACGTTATGTTAAAACCAAGCACACCATTGTTTTTCTTGTGAAATTCACAATAAGTTTGTGTCACATGACCCTCTTCCTATTGAAAAAACAAAAGTTGGATTCAAAATGGCCGACTTCAAAATGGCCGCCATGGTCACCACCCATCTTGAAAGTTTCCCCACTCACATATACTAATGTCCCACAAACAGGAAGTTAATATCACCAACCATTCCCATTTTATTAAGGTGTATCCATATAAATGGCCCACCCTGTAGAGATAACCCAATTATTTTTTTTTGCCCAGACACACTTTAAAGGGTAACGTTACCCTCCTTTGAAATTGTCTTCTTTTATCCACACTTGCCTTTGGTGTTCTTTATATTCTGTAATAATATACTTAAAAGTTTAATGAATCCAACGTTGTGTGATTTTCACACCCTGCTGTTTTACTCCAGGTCCTGTTCTTATTATTCATTTAATTTCAAGAATAATACCGAGAATGATTTTCAAGAAGTATATTACAAAGATCTGCCATGGGTGTGAAATATTTTACACATTCTTTTATTTAAAACTTTGTACAATTTATTGGTTATGTTAATAAGACCTAAAACTTTTTTTTTTTAAGGGTTTCTCAGGGCTAATAAAGTTGAGGAAAAACTCTATAGACCAGCCTTTCTCAACATTTTTAACACAAAGGAACCCTTGAAGTATCTTTCCGGTCTAATAATTATTATATCTACTACTCCTGATTAGTGTGATGATCAATAGAATGAATGCTTCTTACACTTGGTGGTCATTGGGACAAAATACTGGCTCGCAGATAGCTTAAAAGATCAATGATGTTATTGGGAACTGATCTGAGGGCAGAAATTGCACATTGTTTAAAAATCCCTAGCAAGCTCTGGAGGGACCCTAGGATTCCTTGGAACCCCTGGTTGAGAAACCCTGCTATAGAGTGTCACTTAAGTAAGCCTGCTGGAGCTGCTGACATCACATTCAAGATGGCGGCACTCAGCAGCATTCTTGGAGCTTTTTGAATGTTTGCATAAAGAATTCTTATAACAAGATCTCTAACATTTTTAACTGTTATCGATGGTGAAGGATCTGGGGGTTTTGGTAGATAATAAGCTCAATAATTGCATGCAATGCCAAGCTGCGGTTTCCAAAGCGAGCAAAATTCTTTCTTGTATTAAGTGAGGTATGGACTCCAGAGAGAGAGATATAATTTTGCCCCTGTACAAATCATTAGTAAGACCTCATCTGGAATATGCAGTTCAGTTTTGGGCCCCGGTTCTCAAAAAGGATATCGGGCCAGGGCCGTTTGAAGGAATTTGGGGGCTGCCGAAAACATTTGTTTTCAAGTTGAGATACACTAAGGATATCTTACAATCTCTAGCCTGCATACAACGGTTTGCTATATTGCAATGTGCAGTGTGTATATGTGAAAATCTATCCCCTCCCCCAGTGATCATAGGATACTCTCATACTTTGTATTACTTTCTAGTAAAGGGTGAGGGTGATGGGTGGCTGGGGTGGGGTATGGGGTCTTCTCATTACTACAATGTGTTTTGGCTTCTCATGCACTGATTGCACATAGACAGCCAGCTATGTATAATAAAGTCCTCCCAGCACTCAGCCTTAATTGACTTCTCTACTCAGCAGCGCTTTAGTGGAGGAGGAAGTATGAAGGTGTATGGGCAGCACTCCTCTCCATACCATCCAGGATACCCCTATCAGCCCGCACAAGACACTCTACAACAGGGGTGCCCAACCTTTTGAAGAGCGGGGGGCACTTAAGCCACTTGGTAACCCTGTGCGGGCCACAATAAATGAAGCATGTGGATGGCATCTCACTCTATAGAGCCGCCCACTAAACTCTTTTTTTTTGGATTGGATTGAAGGCGTTAGGCGTTAAACGGACACAAGCCATTTAAATCTGCCACTCCTTAGAGGTGAATGGAGGGTCTGATTTGGGTCGGACTGAGTGTGTGAAAGGGGTCTAAGGCTGCTTTTTACATTGATGCACTGTTTACCCCTGTGGCATTGCTGCAGTTTAGCTGAACTTTGCCATAGTCTTCCATTATATCCTGTAGGTGTGGTGCACTTTCAGAAAGCACACCAAGCTCACAAATAATAGTCTATGGCTCAGTGCAGGTAACCCGCACTACTCCTGCACCTGCAGAATAGTTGAAAGCAGCCCAGTAACCACTGCAGAACACATATGCCCGTATATACACTGTGATTTTAGTAATAAACTTACCTTTAATAACAGTATTCTATTCTATTCCGTTCCAGAGCAGGAGGTAGCTGGCCACATCAGAGAGCTCCGCGGGCCACTGGTTGGGCACCCCTGCTCTACAATGATAACTTCAACCTCTATCCTCCGCAGAGCCTCACAAGGCTGAATTCAACACACCGCCATATGTTGGCGTCATCGTGGCAGGAGATTCAGTTTGCTGTTCCCAGACGGACTGAAAGGAATTGAGCACTCAGTGTGTGCACTTCCTATCAGTCCGGCCGGGAACAGGAAACTGAATCTCCTCTCTTGTTCCGATTGGCCTGTATCGGGGAACTGGAAAGAGTGCAGAGAGGGGCAACCAAACTGATAAGAGGAATGGAGGAGCTCAGCTATGAGGAAAGTTTAGAGGAACTGAATTTATTCACTCTTGAGAAGAGGAGAATAAGGGGGGATATTATAAGTAGTGGATGTTTTTTCACCTTAATGCATAGGATGCATTAAGGTGGAAAAACATGAAGGTTTACACCTTGTCACAGGCCCTAGGCATGGTTGGAGCTCTTCATGGAAACCTACACTTATAACCACTATGGCAGGAATTTACAGTTGGCGATGAAGTTGGTGCTTATACAATGAAGAGTAATATGTGAACATTGGCTGGTCTGATCCTGGATGTAGGTGGAGGTGGAGGACAGGAATATAGAAGCAGCTGTTTTTGCCCCCTTCTGTGTTCCATGTAGGTCAACGGATTGGAGTCTGATGGATTCTATTTTGTGTCATTGATAACCAGGGAGAAGGCAGCAGCTGCTGAAACCAGAGAACCCAATCAATATGACAACGTATCATACATTCCTGCCTTTCACCGACATGCTTCACTTCACTGCCTCTTACACCTCGCTTCTATGCCTTTCCATAACCTTCCTGACACCGAGAGTCATTTTCAGGAGGTGTCATGATGTGATGTATTAGCTGTACATTAAAGGAATGGGGCAGGGGTGGTAGACTTTAAATGTTTTCAGCATTATATGAGTTAAGGTGTCCTCCAAACTCATCTGTAGCCAAACTCCAAATTTGCAATTTTTTTTATTAATAACTTCAGTGAGCTGCGAGTTGTAACATTTCCATATTTCTCAACAAATTCTCTGAGGTGGGAATTACCTAGCCTGCAGTTTATTGCAGTACATTTTTTTTCACAAGATGCTAGATATGAGTCCAGAACTCATCTCTTCTCCGTGTCGGATAGATTTTTTTATTTTTAAGTTCATGCATGTTTAGTAACCACCTCAACTCCAGAACGTTTTACCCTCTTCATGAACAGGCCTTTCTTTGCTATTTATCACTGCCTTAGTTTAACTGGTAATGCAGCGGTCATGCAGCTTTGTACTTAAACAAATTCTATGTAATTTTTTCACACAAATAGAGCTTTCTTTTAGTGGTATTTGATCATTATCTGGTTTTATTTTTTGTTATATAAACGACAAAAGACAAAAAGTTTTGAAATAAAAAATAGAAATATTTTTAATAATAAGTGATGGCTTTCGCGCTACTAACAGTGAATAAATACAGTCTTCCAAAATAAACAATTGCAGCAACAACTCGCAGTGTTTACAAAACAGCAATAAGTAAATATGTGAAATAAGGTTATTGCGCAAAATCCAAAAAACACCTAACAATGTTGTGATCAAAAAGTCATATGAATCGTGCAAAGTGGAAAAGGTGCCTAAATAAATCAAAATATATGACATAAAGTAAAGTCCATAGGTAAAGTGACAGTAAATGATGCTAAAGAAGAAGAAAAGACTGTCCACCAATCCCAGAGAGGAATGAGAACCCGCACCAAGTAGCGTCAATCTGGTCTCCCAGAACTCTCACCTCACCAATAAAAAAAGGTCAGCAATGAATGAATGAATGAATGAATGAAGAACTTGTATAGCGCAGCACATGCGAAATAAATCGCCTCTGGGCGCTTGTTGTTTCTTTTCTCTTTTGAGATCAAAAGAGATGAGTCTTAATCTTTCTCCTGAAGACCAAGTCGTTCTCCTCCAGTCGAATGCTGGCTGGTAAGGCGTTCCATAGTCTGGGACCTTGGACAGCGAATCTCCTGTCTCCTTTGGACTTGTATCTGGCTTTCGGTATCTGAAGCCGATTTTGATTATTGGATCGTAGAATACGATTGGGATTGTACATTTTTAATTTTTCGCATAGATAATGGGGAGCATTCCCATGGATACATCTATGCGTTAGACAGAGTGCTTTAAAGGTGATTCTGTCTTTGACTGGTAGCCAATGAAGGGATCTCAACGAGGGTGAGATTGATTCCCAGGGTTTTTTCCCAGTCACAAGTCTGGCGGCCGTATTTTGAACGACTTGAAGACAAGCGATTTGGTACTTGGGAAGTCCGAGGTAAAGGGCATTTGCATAGTCCAATCTGGAGTTTACAATCGCTCCCACCATGACCGCTATGTCTTTCTTGGGAATAAAAGGCGTGAGTCTGCGTAGTAGGCGCAGCAGATGGTGAGATCCGCTGACTACTGCCCCTATTTGTGCGTTCATTGTCATGTCGGAGTCAAAGATGACCCCAAGACTTTTGACTTTGGCGCTAGGGGTGATGACTTTGCCCAGAATGGGCGGGGGGATCCAGGTTGTTATCGATTGATTGCTACGCTTGGCGTGAAACAGAAGAAGTTCTGTTTTCGCTCCGTTGAGTTTGAGATAACTCTTTGTCATCCAGTCCTCAATCACAGAGAGGCATGTCTCTAGATTGAGGTGGTGATCCTTTTTATTGCAAATGCGGAAGTACAGTTGCGTGTCGTCTGCGTAAGAGTGATATAGCAGTTTTTGGCTGCTGATGATTTCAAAAAGAGGACGCAGATAGATGTTAAATAACATCGGCGACAGGGGAGATCCCTGAGGGACCCCGCACGATAATGTGTGTTGTTCCGAAGTGAATGGTCCTAGCTTAACTATTTGCGATCGGTTTTCCACAAAAGAGGAGAACCAGGATAGATCGCTTTCTGCGACTTTGGCTATTTTAGCCAGCCGGGTCAATAACAGCTTGTGATCAACTGTATCAAAGGCTGCGCTTAGGTCCAGCAGAACCAGAAGAGAAGATTCTCCTTCGTCTGCGGCCTCCAGAACGTCGTCCCATATCTTAAGCAATGCTGTTTCCGTCCCGTGTCCGGGACGGAAGCCCGATTGCAATGGGTCGAGTAAATTGTGGGTATCTAGATGCTGTTGCAGCTGCTGTACCACTGCCTTCTCCATTACCTTGGAGAGAACATTTAGGCCTGTTATGGGGCGCCAGTTAAGTGGATCCTTAGGATCCAGGGTGGCTTTCTTCAAGATGGGTTGAATGAATAGGGTATTAGTTGTCTCCACCTCCATAAACCATTCCACACACAAACTTCCTTGGTGTCTCTCTGTCTGGATAGCCAAAACCTTAACCTGTCTCCTTTGTTAATACCTGTATGACCTCCTTCCCGGGGAATAATAGGAACAGATAGAGAGGGCCTCCCTACGAAATTGGGGATTGTTTTATTGCATTTTTATAAAAAAAAATTACTACTAATGGCGGCGATTTTTTTCATGATTGCGACATTATGGCGGACACATCGGACACTTTTGACAAATTTTTTGGACCAGCAAAAAATGCTATAAAAATGCACTGATTACTGTGAAAATTACAATTGCAGTTTGGGAGTTAACCACTAGGGGGCACTGAAGGGGTTAAGTGTGACCTTGTATGTGTTTCTAACTGTAGGGGGGCGGGGCTGGACGTGTGACATCATTGATCACCTTTCCCTATATCAGGGAACAGACGATCAATGACAGCGCCACTGTGAAGAACGGGGAAGGTTTGTTTACACTCACCTCTCCATGTTCTTCAGCTCCAGGGACCGATCACAGGACTCCCACGGTCACGGAGCTTCGGACCGGCTGGGCATTTAACGATCAAGTACAGGTACGTGATTGTGCCCAGCTGTGCCATTCTGCCGACGTATATCGGCTTGAGGCGGTCATTAAGTGGTTAAATATATCCAATAAAAAAATTAATAAAAAAAAAGCGATTCTTCATAAATTGTGACCAAAATGTATTCTGCTACATGTCTTTTGGTAAAAAAAAATACTAATATATGTATATTGATTTGTTTGTGTGCAAGTTATGGTCTATACTATATCTCACAAAAATGAGTACACCCCTGTCATTTTTGTAAATATTTTATTATATATTTTCATGACGAAATTACACTTTTTTGTCAAGCTGTAAAGTAGTGAGTGTATAACAGTGTAAATTTGCTGTCCCCTCAAATTAACTCAACACACAGCCATTAATGTCTAAACCCCTGGCAACAAAAGTGAGTACACCCCTAAGTGAAAATGTCCAAATTGGGCACAAAATTTCAATATTTTGTGTGGCCACCATTATTTTCCAGCACAACCTTAACCTTCTTAGGCATGGAGTTCACCAGAGCTTCACAGCTTGCCCCTGGAGTCCTCTTCCACTTCTCCATGATGACATCACAGAGCTGGTGGATGTTAAAGACCTTGAGCTCCTCCACCTTCCATTTGAGGATGCCACACAGATGCTCAATAGGGTTTATGTCTGGAGACATGCTTGGCCAGTCCATCACCTTTTCAGCTTCTTTAGCAAGGCAGTGGTCGTCTTGGAGGTGTGTTTGGAGTTGTTATGTTGGAATACTGCCCTACGGCCCAGTCTCTGAAGGGAGGGGATCATGCTCTGCTTCAGTATGTCACAGTACATGTTCCCGGCAGCACTCATGCACTCCCAGACCATGACACTCCCACCACCATGCTTGACTATAGGCAAGACGCACTTGTCTTTGTACTCCTCATCTGGTTCTCGCCACACACGCTTGACACCATCCGAACCAAAAAGGTTTATCTTGGTCTCGTCAGACCACAGGACATGGTTCCAGTAATCCATGTCCTTAGTCTGCTTGTCTTCAGCAAACTATTTGCGGGCATTTTTGTGCATCATCTTTAGAAGAGGCTTCCTTCTGTGATAACAGCAATGCAGACCAATTTGATGCAGTGTGCAGCGTATGGTCTGAGCACTGACAGGCTGACCCCCACCCCTTCAACCTCTGAAGCAATGCATAAGTCTATTTGGCCACTGCAGCTAAATGGGCCAGGGGTATGGCATTTTACCACACCCCCAAACTAAACAAACCTTTACTGTTCTGAGCCCCCTATACGGCTGCTTTCACAGTGATGTGCTTCAGTTTACCTGCACTGCACCTTTCCTGAGTTAGCTGCTCTTTGCCATAGATTCTTTCATATCCTCCAGCCAGGTCTAGTGCACTTTCTGAAAGCACACCAAAACGCCTGCATTCAGAAAGTGCACATAACCCCAGAGGATATATTAGAAGTCTATGGCTAAGCGCAGAAAATCCACAGGTAGGTTGCAGGTACACTGCACTGCACTCGCGGTGTGGGTAAACCGCAGCACATCAGTGTGAAAGCAGCCCTATACTATGTTGCCCAGTGTATTGCTTCACTCTGACCCGAATGTCTCTGCTTTTCTGCTGCTGGAACCCATTTGGAGACCTCTAGCCGAGATAAGAGGTGGAGTGCAGTTGGTATCCCTCCGCATGGGACAGGAGCCAGAACTACAGAGGAGTTATCGGTTTATGCGGCTCTTGCTTCTTACTATAGTCTCTCTGCATTGCACTCTATTGGTGCGCTGGTATGGCCCCCAGTCACCTGTCCATGATCTACAGGTTGCTGACCCCCAATCTATTTTAATACTTGATTTTGAGTAAAAAATGCAGATCAGGAGTTCCAGTTTAAATCAAAGCACTGACTGCCACTGCAGCCAAATATCTACCGTTCTCAGCTGAAGGTCAGCAATGGCAACCCCCATGTATTTTTTTTTTTTTGTACAGTATGGATGACCATTTAGAATAGACTTTCTCAGCTAAGGTTCCTGCTGGGGTTCATTGAGCAGTGAGTAACAGAGAACTGATCACCCACACTGACCACAAATGCAAGAGGGAAATTTTCTTCAGACTGCCAACGTTGGAGGTTATATCTATGCTGGTCACTTGTTAGGGCACACCGCAATTTTCACTATCTGCTTTTTTTTTTGTTAATATTATTCGTTTAAAGCATTTTTAAGCACTTTTGCAGCCAAATTGAGATAACACCTACTTTATGTAGCGCTTTCCCCCGAAGGAGCCGCTGGTTAGATTTGGGATCTACTCTCTTTGATTCACCCCCTTTAAGTAGCTTGAACCCTCCCTTGGCACACCAGATGAATTGCAAAAGGTATTGTGGCCCTTCATTGTAGAGGCCACAATAGCATACAGTACATATAACATGGCAATAATATGATTACCTGTCCCTGTGAGCGATCTCCAGAATTAAAGACACATCACACAATTGGTGTATTCAAAGCAAAAGAATAACTTTACTCTGTCTGGTAAAGAGAATAAAGGGGGTTTAAATTACAAATTAATAACAAATATATACTAGTACACAATGATTCTGCAAGGGCCCTTGCGGGAGTCAGCAAATAAAGAAAGGAAACAGGATTTAAACAGAAAAGATCAATACTAGTAGCTCAAATTACTATAGGCAGTCTATGCTTGCGAGCTCCCCCTAGCGGGCAGCCCTGTAAAACAGCTAATGCAAGGGAAACTCCGTCAATCTGCTCTCAGTGATCTCTTAAGAACTAAGTTTATGTTGCGGCCGTTGGTGCACTTTAGATTGTAATCCAAAAAGGGTAAAAGGTGGGATAAACTTAGTCAAACAGTGTACGATGTACTTAAATGATGGACTGACCGCTCTTCAGCGTCAGTCAACTCTGCAGAATAACTTTCAACTTAGTAGGCCTCTCTGGTTCAGCCAGAGATCAAACGCGTGCCTCCGCCTGATGGAGTGACACGTAATTGTTTTTACAAAGTAAGGGAATGAAAGTTGGGCGTGTGCCCTCTCACCCGAACAGGCCCGAGTACTTCTCCAAAAAAGGCGTGTCAGTCAGTCACTGTACTGCAACGCACTGTCTCCGGCATCAGACTCCCCACTGTTCCTCAGTCGGCAGCTGGTGAACTTCTCCGGTCTCCTGGAACGCAGGCTGTGCACCCTTGGTCTCGCTTCCCTCGGGATGGTTGGTCTCCCGATGGACTCAGGCCCAGGCTTCAGGCCTAACAGCTTGGGTGTGGAGCTCCACACAGCTCTGAGGAGGAGAAGATGCAGGACCCGAGAGAGCGAGTTTTTGCCCGCCTTTCTCTTAAGTAACCTCCCCCATCAGGCCGTTCAGAGATGTCACATGTTCCAAAGAAAGGGGTCAGGCATTGTGGGAAATGTAGTCCCTCTCTACCAATAGTCAATGGAGTCCGTATCTCCTGATTCTTGTAGTCCTACAATGCACTGCTCCAACAATATCAACGTATGTACATGTTGACTGAAACAACGGAGGGGTTTAGTTCTGCATCGCTATAAATTATAGTCCATGATGGCAGGACCCCGCTACATTTATATTTGTTACATCTCTCCATTTTCATAGCATATCTTAACTCAAAACTTTACCCATAACCGCGCTGCAACAGTGAGCCAAGCGTTCTTCTCACAGTTGTGGTGCGGCCCAGTTGATCCCAATGGGTGAGTTTTGACAAGCAGTGCTCATGTCAATGTCAAGTTCCCCACGACTAACCCCGGGGGGTAGAGCGAAATGTGTTGGGTCTGGTCGTGGCCTGGTTGGAGTCCAGGCTGAGGTTACCACTCCACTCATCTCAACACAAAGAGAAGATGTGTGGCTTCCAGGGGCTATCCTATTTTCCTGTCAAACTCTGTAGCCCAAGTTGAAAATGCAGCTAACCAAAGCAATGCATTGTGGCCATGATGCGTGTGTGTTTGTAGGGGTGTGTGTACGTGATAAAACCATAGCTCTGCCGCCTGTTTTTAGTGCTTTACAGCCACCTATGTAAAAGAGCCCTTAGGGGCAGCATTTGATCTGCTTTGAGTTTTTTTAGACGCGGCTGGTCTGATTGAGATCCCCTACTATTTTGAAGGCAAAGGCAGATCAAATGCATCCCCCATTCCAGGACTTGCAGTTGAAACGCTACTGAACCACATGCACATAAAGAATTTAAAAGAGGTTTGCATTCAGGTAATGTCGCATTCAAATGCAAGCAACTCTGCGTTATGCAACAAATCCTGCAGTAGCCCTGACGGTTTATCAATGAGCTTTCTTATTTATAGCCTTCCATTAATAAATAATTCTTAGAAGGGGTGATGTCTAGCACTGAATGAGAAAGGCTGCTGCTGTTATTATTTATTCATGCTAATTTCCTTGTTTTATGTAAGCTAAGGCCACCAAAGTTAGTGGCTCCTTGGAGATGATCAGAATCAACAGAAAAGAATCAGAAAGCAGAAGTGCGTTCCATCTGCCGCCTGTTTGTTGTTTGTTTTGCTGTTGCTGTCGCTCTAACGATAGTACACAGCAGAGCTTCACTGAACTGTCAGGATGATAATGTCAGATGCCATCCAGAACAGATGCAGGGACACAGGGATTTGTCTCCTGGTTGCTGGAGCGCTACAGTCTTAAAGAAGACCGGGCACAACGTGCTGAAAAGGCAGTATTTAAAGGGGGACTCCAGTCAAAAAGAAGTAACAAAAAATCACTGGCGATGTACAAAATCTTTTTTGTTCTTGTTCTTCTTCCTTCTTCCTTTCTTTGTTTCTTCTATTTTCCTTCGTTCTTCCTTCTTCCTTTCTTTGTTTCTTCTATTTTCCTTCGTTCTTTCTTTCTTCCTTTCTTTGTTTCTTCTATTTTCCTTCGTTCTTTCTTTCTTCCTTTCTTTGTTTCTTCTATTTTCCTTCGTTCTTTCTTTCTTCCTTTCTTTGTTTCTTCTATTTTCCTTCTTTCTTTCTTTCTTTCTTTCTTTCTTTCTTTCCTTCCTTCCTTCCTTCCCTTCCTTCCCTTCCTTCCCTTCCTTCCCTTCCTTCCCTTCCTTCCCTTCCTTCCCTTCCTTCCCTTCCCTTCCTTCCCTTCCTTCCCTTCCTTCTTCTCTCTTTTTCTTCTCTCCAGGCATTCTTTGGTTTTATGAGATTACATATAGGTCTTCAAGGACTCTCAACTCTGCTTTTGAAATGTACTTGACTCATCCACCTTGAGGATGTTTAAATGGATATTGAAGGCCAGATGTTTTTAGTGTCAGTAAATGCATGTCTAGAGTAAAACACCAACCACTCACTTGTCAGAAACAATGAATCAGACCGAGACAGAAGTACGGTCAAATCACACTTGTTTAATAATAATAATAAAAAGATAAACAGAGTAAACGTAGTCAAAACATAGCCAGAGTTCAGGAATCGCATAGTCAGCCAGGCCAAATGTCAAAGCCAGAGATAGACGTAGTAGAACAGCAAGCAGGATCTGGAGCCAGAAGGAACGTCGGCCAAGAAAGTCTTCAACAGGAACACAGGAGATAGTCTCTGCGATGTTGACCAAGGCGAAGGCAGAGAGCAACTGAGCTGGAAGGCTTACAGCAATGTTCCAGCCTTTTTATGTTTGTTAAAAGTCAGCAGCTACAAAAAGTTAAGCTGCTGACTTTTAATAAACAGACACTTACCTGCTCCACGGTCCAGCCGCCTGCGCCTCCATTCGCACTGTGGGCACCCGGCCGTGACAGCTTTCGGCTTCAGGACCGGGCACTCACTGCGCATGCTCGAGTCGCGCTACACTCTAGAAGTGGACAGGCAATATCCTGGGACCTGTCACGTGTCCCAGGAGATCCCCTAGAGGGAGGGGCCGCCTAAGGCGAGAGGAGTCGTCACCTAGGTAGTTCCTATATGGAAGTAGGACAGGAAGTCCCACTCCTACCGAAGCCCCCACTCCCCCCTCCCAAAATAAAGTTACATGCCAAATGTGGCATGTAAGGGGGGGAGGAGTGCTTAAAGCGTAAGTTCCGACAGCTGAGCGGCCAGCTCAGAGAAGAAAGGGCTGAGCCAAGCCCTGACTTTTGCCATAATAACCGCTATGCCCCCCATACCCGTCTTACCAGATTGCATTTAAAATAATTAGACAAACACCATTTTGGAGTTAAAGATTGTTCATAGCTAAAATGTATTAAGACAAGTAATATACAGTAAAACATTCCTTTAAACAGAAACTTAATATTAACAATAATAATCAAGGTTCCCTATATTTGAAGGCACTGAGGATTGTTTTTTTTGTTTCTGCTGAACCACTTAAAGGTCCTCAGCCACATAACACCGGCTTGGGGACAAGCCCAACTCTCCGCAGATACCTCCAAATTCCCAGTTAACCCACCATTAACTGGAATCCTACAAAGGACACCATACCATAGATGTGTCCTAGTATGTGATATCATTGTTTAATTTTGAAAGTCTCCAAAGATTCGAATTGCCAGGCCACTATGACCTCCAAGGTACACCAATCCATACAGCCTAAAGTGATATTTTGGTTTAAAAATAGCAAACAGTTATACTTACCTGCTCTGTGCAGTGGTTTTGCACAGAACAGCCCAGATCCTCCTCTTCTCAGGTCCCGCGCCGGTGCTCCTGGCGCCCCTCCCTCTCGCTGCTTGCTATGGGGGCACCCAAGTCAAGCTGCTTTTTTGTGTGTAAATTCAGACACAGAGCCACGGCTCAGCCCTACCCCCCCCCCCCCCTCTCTCTCTCTATTAAGGGTGCTGATTCACATAAAACGTTTTTTATCTTAATGCATTAAGATAGAAAACCTTCTGCCTTTAGAACCACTTTGTTTGTTCTTTGTCTGCTGGCTTCACACTGCTTGAAGTTTTACCACCTAGACACCATTGAAGCTCCTTCTAAACATTCAAAACCAACAATCCTGGTATGTAACCTCATATCTCCTGATTCTTACTACTTGTTTCCCTGTTTACCTAGTCACCTTTGCCTATTTTTAATTTGCTTGGGTCCGATCTTTCTATCTACTATTCACTGTTCTGAAGTGTTATTTTTCTCCTGAATCAAATGTTCCCCTTGGTGTTGGCCCTCCTTTCCAGGGTTATGGTGGCTCCTTCCCCTGCAGGTTTTTTTTATCGGACTACAGGGTGTTGATTCAGGAAGCGTTTCCACATGAGGCAGCAAGGATGTGCAATTAGCACTACGCATGATGGCATTTGTAGTCCAGACGAATTCAAGATGGTGACTAGTAATGATGTGAGGTTTGTGCGTCTCACAACAGGAAATTCAAGGAAGCGGTGCTTAGGAATCTGGAGGATGTGGGGGGTACAATGAGAAAATAGTGGGTTTTAAAATGTATATTATTATTATACAGGATTTATATGGCTCCAACAGTTTGCTCAGCGCTTTACAACATGAGGACAGAGTACAGTTACAATACAATTTAATACAGGTGGAATCAGAGAGCCCTGATTGTTAGAGCTTACAATCTAGAAGGGGAGGGTCAAGTGATACAAAGGGAAATGGCTGTGGAGGATGAGCTGATGGAAAAATAAAAGTACACTTGTTAGGTGTGGGTAGGATAGGCTACTCTGAAGAGGAGGGTTTTCAGTGATTCTCTGAAAGCAAACAGAGTTAGAGACAGTCAGACAGGTTGGTGTAAGGAGATCCATAGGATAGGAGAGGCTGAGAAAAAGTCCTGGAGGCGAGTCCTGGAGAAGGTGATGAGGGAGCTAGAGAGCACAATGTCTTGGGAGGAACAAAGAGAACGATTAGGTTGGTATTTTGAGACTAGGTTAGTGATGAAGCAGGGGGCCGAGTTGTAGGTGGCTTTGTACGTTGTTAATATTTTCTATTTAATTGATTGGATGAGTGGAATCCAGTGGAGGAGTTGACAGAGAGGAGTAGCGGGCACTGAGCGGTTAGTAAGACGTAGTAAGTAATAGTTTATTTTACTTGCGTAATTTAATTTAGATGAACAGCCATGCTTGTTTGAGTTTCTGAGCATATGCCATAGCTCAAAAAAGTGTGTTAGCTGAGGGAGTTGGAGTTCCCATATAATCAGGGGTGAAACCTCCCAGAAAGTTGGCAGGATCACTGGGCAGGTGGGCATGATCTGGGCAGGACTGCCGGGAAGGTGGGCTTAACTGCTTGCTGACCAGCCGCCGCACTTATACGGCAGCAGGTCTGCTCTGCTGGGCGAGAGCACGTAGCTATACGTCACCTCGCACGCGCGCCCCCCGCTCGCCCCTGACGCCGACGCGTGCACCAGCGATCGCTCGTTAAAGAGCGAGAACCGGGAGCTCCCGGTCCTGTCAGGGGGGAAATGACCTATCGTCTGTTCATACAATGTATGAACAGCGATTTATCATTTCCCCATGTCAGACCACCCCCCCCCTCAGTTAGAACACACCCAGGGAACATGATCAACCCCTTCCTCACCCCCTAGTGTTAATCCCTTCACTGCCAGTGGCATTTTTATAGTAATCAATGCATTTTTATAGCACTGATCGCTATAAAAATGCCAATGGTCCCAAACATGTGTCAAACGTGTCTGAAGTGTCCGCCATAATGTCGCAGTACCAAAAATTTTTCAAAATTGTTGCTCTATTTTTTTTTATAGCGCAAAAACTAAAAATCACAGAGGTGATCAAATACCACCAAAAGAAAGCTCTATTTGTGGGAAAAAAAGGACGCCAATTTTGTTTGGGAGCCACGTCGCACGATCACGCCATTGTCAGTTAAAGAGACGAGGTGCCGAATCGCAAAAAGTGGCCTGGTCTTTGACCAGCAATATGGTCCGGGGGTTAAGTGGTTAACAACTGTACGCTGTGGGAAGGGGTTGCAGTATATTGGGGACTGCCTGGAAGGTGGACTTACCAACTGTGGGTCTTCGGCAGGGATGATAGTGTACCAGAGGCTGTGGGACTAAGATGTTGGTAAGTATGAAACAATTATGTAATGAAAAATGCCTTCTGTGCCTGCTGTTTGTCATTATGTAGAGATTCTCCAGTCTGATGTCAATTGGCATGTGACCAGGCACCAATCATTACCCTTTAATTTTTGTAGAAGAAAAGATACCTTTTTCTAAGCCCATGCACTTTGTTTCATTGGCTAAATCCAATTTAAAGCATGGCGGTTCCCGATCAAATGGTGAAACAAGGGGGAGTGTCTTACCACCCGTCTTTCTCAGCAAGACTTCTGCCAATCTGTGGTCAGCGCTAGTCACTGGGGACCCCCCTCCCCCTATAACCGGTGGATAATTATTTTCACTTAGTTCACCCAGAGGTCAGATAAACATTTAGTTGCTGTAAAACTTGGCCCTTCTCATTTAGCTAATTATGGGATGTGGTCGTATTACAGGGTATTTTAAAACCTGTTGGGGTTTACCGATGATTCAGCTCACTGTACACTATGGCTTGTGCCCAACAGCTGGCTGGATTTAGCTGGCATTTAACAAATATGCTGCGTCAATAGCTATGTACCCACATCTGATTCTTTTGCACTTTTTGGTATAATTCCCACCAAGCCCCTACCCACCTGGAGTTTTTATGTTGACCCATCTGCGTGCTTTGGTTACCTCCCGCAACACAGGATATTCTGTTAAAAGAGATCCGGAAGAAATACACAAAGTACAAGACTGAAGTAAGCATACACATCGTTTATTTATACGATATTTCCTTATCCTGGTGTTCAGCTTTCAAGCTTAAAGCGGAGCTCCACCCAGGAAAACAACATTTTCCCATGTTGTTTAAAAAAATAAAATAAAAAAAACCTGAAAAAAAAAAAAAAATACTCACCCGAAATACCTGTTGCTATGCGGAAGTCCGTAATCTGCCTCTTCCACTCCGCGGTGCCTTTTCTTCTTGTCCTTCTCCTTGTGAATGGGGCGCGCTGCTTTCTGGGAACTGTGTGTGTTCTCAGAGAGCAGCGTGCCCATTCATTCACAAGCCAGCGTGAGACTCACGCAGGCGCAGTAGGAAATGGGCAGTGAAGCCGTACGGCTTCACTGCCTGTTTCCCATAGTGTGAATGGCGGCGCGGGACCCGGAGCGATCGTGGGACTGGCATCGGGGGGCCCATCAGCGCGGGCAAGTAGGACAAGGTAAGTGTCCTTATTTAAAGTCAGCAGCTGGAGCTCCGCTTTAAGCAGGCCCATACACGGTCGAATTTCGAACAAATTTTCCTTTCAAAATCAGAAAGTTCGTTTTTTTTGTGATCCGACAATGCAACCATTGATTTTCAAAATTCGGTCGACAAAACCTTCTTGTTGCCGGGAACATTCTTTTGTCTCCGGGAACATTCTTTTGTCTCCGGGAACATTCTTTTGTCTCCGGGAATATTCTTTTCTCTCCGGGAATATTCTTTTCTCCACCCGGGAATATTCTTTTCTCCACCCGGGAATATTCTTTTCTCCACCCGGGAATATTCTTGTCTCCACCCGGGAATATTCTTTTCTCCACCCGGGAATATTCTTTTCTCCACCCGGGAATATTCTTTTCTCCACCCGGGAATATTCTTTTCTCCACCCGGGAATATTCTTTTCTTGCACAAGCACATTTTTTTTTCTATTACATTTCTTGTACGATTCTCCCATCATTGATCAAAAAATCGTTAGTTTTTCAAAAACTTTCCAACGTGTCGGATTTCTCAAATTTGTTCGCCGCACGAAAATCGGCTGTTGCTGCAGCCCACTAACGGTGTGAAATACCAACGTTAATTCTTTCATACGATTTACAAAATATTTTTTTTCGAAATTCGAACCGTGTATTTAGTTGAACATTCAGTTCCAATCAGCTCAATGCAATCCAGGTGCATCAAAACTGGTGACGGGGCTTGGGCTTTGTTCGGACTAGGATCCGAGCCCACGTGTGCAATCCTGCCAAGAAGCTGTACTGTCCAATAATCTGCAGCTAGGGTATTTACTGCCCCACAGCCACACCTATTCATACCCTTGCATACATACAGCTGCAGGGCAGGGAATACCCCAGATGCAAATGATTGGCTCGTACAAGTGACAACATCCTGGTGGGCTGGCACATGTGGATTCAGATCCTAGTCCGAACATGCCCATGCAAACACTTTTCAAAACAAAACAATAAAAAAATATGTCAAGGGCTGTATATCTCTACATTTCTATGGGCAGCTGTACACAGCACCTGTGGCTCCCAGGTGGAGAAATGCAAATTTGATGTTGTATAGTCCCGGGCACCCATGTGCATGTCTCCGGGAATATTCTTTTGTCTCCGGGAATATTCTTTTGTCTCCGGGAATATTCTTTTGTCTCCGGGAATATTCTTTTGTCTCCGGGAATATTCTTTTGTCTCCGGGAATATTCTTTTGTCTCCGGGAATATTCTTTTGTCTCCGGGAATATTCTTTTCTCTCCGGGAATATTCTTTTCTCTCCGGGAATATTCTTTTCTCTCCGGGAATATTCTTTTCTCTCCGGGAATATTCTTTTCTCTCCGGGAATATTCTTTTCTCTCTGGGAATATTCTTTTCTCTCCGGGAATATTCTTTTCTTGCACATGCACATTTTTTTTCTATTACATTTCTCGTACAATTCTCCCATCATTGATTAAAAAATCGTTAGTTTTTCAAAAAATGTCAAACATGTCGGATTTCTCAAATTTGTTCGCCGCACGAAAATCGGCTGTTGCTGCAGCCCACTAACGGTGCGAAATACCAACGATAATTCTTTCATACGATTTACAAAATATTTTTTTTCGAAATTCGAAAAAATATGTCAAGGGCTGTATATCTCTACATTTCTATGGGCAGCTGTACACAGCACCTGTGGCTCCCAAGTGGAGAAATGCAAATTTGATGTTGTATAGTCCCAGGCACCCATGTGCATGTCATGATTCTTCTTGACCCTAATCAGCCATGTCCCAGTTCACACCATGCAGGTGCGACTGTGAATGGGCACATGTAGTCAGCCAGCCTATTAATTTCAGTGGGCTGCTCTATGCACACAAAATACAGAAAAGAAATTTCAGACTTTAAAAAAAAAAAATGCACTGCAGTGAACCGCATGGTGCTGTGGCACCATGTGGTTTGGCACACGTCTTTGCAGATGCACGGAGGTGCCATTAACCACTTAAGACTTGGACCATTATGCAGCTTAAAGACCAGGCCCCTTTTTGCGTTTCGGCACTGTGTCGCTTTAACTGACAATTGCGCGGTCGTGCGACATGGCTCCCAAACAAAATTGGCGTCCTTTTTTTGCCCACAAATAGAGCTTTCTTTTGGTGGTATTTGATCACCTCTGCAGTTTTTATTTTTTGCGCTATAAACTAAAATAGAGAGAAATTTGGCGAAAAAATGCAATATTTTTTACTTTCTGCTATGATAAATATCCCCAAAAAAGATATACGATTTTTTTCCCTCAGTTCAAGCCGATACGTATTTTTCTACCTATTTTTGGTAAAAAAAAATCGCAATAAGCATTTAACGATTGGTTTGCACAAAATTTATAGCGTTTACAAAATAGGGGATAGTTTTATGGTATTTTTTATTAAAAATTTTTTTTTTTACTAGTAATGTCGGTGATCAGCTTTTTTTGACTGCGATATTATGGCGGACACAACGGACAACTTTGACACATTTTTGGGACCATTGTCATTTTCACAGCGAAAAGTGCTATAAAAATGCATTGATTACTGTGAAAATGACAATTGCAGTTTAGGAGCTAACCACTAGGGGGCACTGTAGGGGTTTTGTGTGACCTCATGTGTTTCTAACTGTAGGGGGCGGGGCTGGACTTGTGACGTCATTGATCGTCTTTCCCTATATCAGGGAACAGACGATCAGTGCCACTGTGAAGAACGGGGAAGGTGTGTTTTATACACACCTCTCCCCGTTCTTCTGCTCCTGTGACCGAGTGCGGGACACCGGCGGCGATCGGGTCCGCAGGTCCCGCGGCCGCAGTCACGGAGCTTCAGACCGCGCCCGCGACCCACAGCTGAGCACTTAAAGGGGATGTACCTGTACGTGCCTGTGCCATTCTGTCAAAGTATATGTGCAGGTGGCGGTCCTTAAGTGGTTAACAATTAATGGCACGGCCATGGGTCTGGTAAGGGCAGAGGGTTTCTGTGCATGTCAGGAAAGAGCATGAGCCAAAGACCTGCTGGTGAGTAAATTGGTACTAGTTTGTGTACTGTATGTATGTATGAATGTGAGTTAGGGACCTTAGATTGTAAGCTCCTTGAGGGTAGGGACTGATGTAAATGTACATGTAAAGCACTGCGTAAATTTAAGTACCTGAAATAAATAATTTTGCACGCATTATCAACCCTCATAGATTTGAACCTAGCCTTAAAATCAGGGATTAATGGGCCACTCGAGAAGTCTCGTAGCTCTACTTGGATACCTTCAAGAGCCTACGGGAGTTATGAATAAGGACTATTTACTAAGTTGATGATACTGCTGCTCTGCCTTACAAGCAATGATTCTCTTAGAAGACTGGCAAAGGCAGGCCGGGGTCAGCGTCAGGTGCAGGAGAGCCGGCTGGCCGTTGGGAACACGTTATGTTCATAACTCAGAAGTTTCCACTTCAATTTACATAGCTGGTGGAACATAGCAGTGTGAGAAATGACAGATGCTCAGCATAGTAGACACCACTGACCTTTCAGCAATGCAGGAGCAGCACTACCGCCAGTCTCAAACCAAAACAATGAGCCAGTGCAATAGGAATGTTTGTTTATCAGGTTTCAATAGAACAGCAGCGAATGGTGCCCGTAGATATCAGCTTGTGGGTAAAGTATGAGAAGCTGATATATGGCACTGTGATCTTTATATAAGAGGTAAAGGACCTTTAACCACTAAAAGAATATAAAGAGGACATACTGACATGACAGCATTTCAGTCCAGGCCCCCAGGACCCACATTTTGCCAGAGGTCTGCCCACCTGCCGAAGTGGCCCACTCAAACCTTTCTTTTAACCTAGCAGGGACCACCCACTTTAGGCCTCCAATCATCGTAATGAATATTTTATTGAGTTTCTGTGCAAGCATAATAACTCACGTAAGAGTGACATTATAAACCTAGCTCATCACCTGGAATACAGTATCATCGGGACTGCCATACAAGATGTGAGACTGCCTCTGTGAATCTGTGACGATTGGCATATAAAGTATGTGAGAAGTATACTAGACATACCGTATTTATCGGCGTATACCGTGCACTTTGTGGGTGTGCGATATACGCCGATAGCCGCTTCCCGCGCTCAGTTTGAATGGAGCCGCCGACATATACCGAGTGCAGTACACTCAGGTACATTCGGCTAGGCTCGGCTTTGCTCGTGCTCACGCATAAACGTCACAGAGCGTGAGCACGAGCGAAGCCGAGCCTTGCCGAATGTACCCGAGTGTACTGCACTCGGTATATGTTGGCGGAGGCGTTCGAACTGAGCGCAGGAAGCGGGGATTCGACTTGAGGTGCGCGCTGGAGAAGCCGGGAGGACACCAACGAGGCCGCAGACGGACGCCGGACCGGACGATGGACGCCGGGCAAGACACCAAAACTGTAAGTAATAAAATCTTATAACATTTTTTTTTTCAGGAATTTCGGGGCAACTTAGGGGTGAGCGCTATACGCGGGAGCGCGCAATACCCCGATAAATACGGTATCTAAAAAAAAACTAGGCTTTGGGCCAATAACTTTATACAGGTCATGGAGGTGCTAAAAGACAAGTCTGTACTAGTGTGACCACATTTCCAAACTGCCATTCAGGGACACACCTTCCCCCAAAAAAAGATGGGGGGGGCGGGGAGGGGGAGTCTCGGGGTTGATGGGGAATTTGGCGGCGGGTTATTTGTCAGGTTAATGTCCCACTTGCCACCAGATGCAGTGCCGCCTGCCACCAGATGCAGTGCTGCTGTCACTCCCTCTGCATGAGCCACGTGCATTGAACTATCTGGAGAGTGAAGATCACACCAGTCCCTGCTGCTTTCCGGAGAAGGAGGAGGTGCTGAGGCAGGTGGGGACAGCAGCGCTGCACTAGGCACAGGCCTCGCTCCTGGCCTCACGGTCTGAGAGTAAAATGTCACTGGTTGCAAGACGCCAGGCAGCGATGGGCCTAACAACCAGTTCTGGAAATTTAGTTACTAGTTAGTAGGGGGTGGCTGTGTCCTCTATTTATTTAATTCCAGGACACTGTATTGTCCCGGAATGAAGGTGCCCGGGACCCAGGACAGACATGTCAATTGCGGGACAGTCACGGGTAATCCGGGACATGTGGGCACCCTAGTCTGTACGTGACTGTACTGTTCCTTTATTGTGTATCTAAAGCAGTGATGGCCAACCTTGGCACCCCAGATGTTTTTGAACTACATTTCCCATGATTCTCTTGCACTGCAGTGTCGATGAGCATCATGGGAAATATAGTTCCAAAACATCTTTTTTTTTAAATTTTCAAATGGAAATGTTAAAATTCCTGTCAAACGTTCTACAATTTGAGAAATTCACCTTCAGTTACTGTACTGTACACCAGGGTTTCTCAACCTTTTTTCAGTCAAGGCACCCTTTAAATTTCCACACAATCTCGAGACACCCCATTCTAAAACTAAACTAATAGTTTTGCATAAAGCAACAACATCCACATGTGTACGACACCCAACATTAGAGGTGATTTATTCTTCCAAAGCAAATCCACCTTTGCACACTGGTACTGACTAGTAGACATGTGCATTCGTTTTCGTTAGAATGCATTTTCGTCCGAAAATCCGTTTTTTTTCGTTATTGTTTTAACAAACGATAACGAAAGTGCAAAACACGAAAACCGAAAGATCCGACATAAAAAATGCTTTATTTTTGTTTTCGTTGCGGTAAAAATTTGATATAGAGAGATTTGACATTATAGGGAAAAGATTCGACATTATAGGGAAAAGATTCGACATTATAGGGAAAAGATTCGACATCATAGAGAAAAGATTTGACATCATAGAGAAAAGATTTGACATCATAGAGAAAAGATTTGACATCATAGAGAAAAGATTTGACATCATAGAGAAAAGATTTGACATCATAGAGAAAAGATTTGACACTATAGAAATAATAGATTCGACATTACAGAGAATAGATTTTGATTTATGAGAAAATTGATTCGACATTATAGAGAATAGATTCGACATTATTACTAGTCATACAACATTAGAATTCTTGTAGGCGGAATATTCGAACGGAAATGTACGATTCGACGTTCCGTCGAATATTCTTTTGACCATTCGACAGTAACCAAGTATTATTGGATTTTCGGACAACGAAAAACAAAATAAAAAACAACGAAAAACAAAATAAATCAAAACGATTTTCGGGAGTAACTAAATAAATGTATTTTCCAAACGAAAAAACAAAACAAAATATTCCAGTCTTCTACTTTGATTTCTCTCCGTCACTCAGCTAATGTGATCTTGGTGCTGCAGGAAAGTTCCAGGGGAGGGGCAAACAAGGGGGTTGTGCAGGTGCCCAACAGCCTCCTTATCAACCGATGATGACATTGGTTGTTTGGACACTGGCGGCTAGAAGATTGTAATGGTCCACCATTAAAACCTGTGGACTTGTGTAACTAATAGGCAGGTTTGAGCCAACTGCTGACTTGTATACTGTTTTTGGAAAATGTATAGGTATTTTGCTAAGGCACCCCGGTTAAAAAAGGCTGCTGTAGACATGACAGGAAATGAGAGAAAATCTATCCAAAGTTATGGCAATCTCCTTAGAGAGTGTCAGAACAAGTGTCCACATCTTAAAGGCGTGGACACGATCAGATATTCCGACAACAATTGTCCGATGGACGTGTTTTGTCGGATATTCCGAACGTCTGTATGCTCCATCGGACAGTTGTTGTCGGAATTTCTGACAACAAATGTTGGATGGTCATACTCTCAAATTTGTCCTACAACAAATGTGTTTTGTCGGATTATTCTATCGTGTACAAAAGTCAGTTGGACTTAAGTCCAAAGTACAAACACGCATGCTCCGAACCAGTGCTACACGATCAGTCGCATGCTAGCTGGTGGCAGGCTGCCCGTAGGAGTTTTTTTTTGTATTCTAATGTAAAGAGATGCTGTAGACTTGAAGGTAAGACAGCATTCACTGTGCTGTTATATTGTATATTGGAGAAAAGATGGGAGGCGGTACACTGGCACAGACTTTGCAGGACTGCCACCATGTTGGCTCAGTCCCAAAAATAAGTGGATTACAAATCATAAGGTGTGACAAAAGGCAAAACTTTTTTCTTTCTCGTACATCACGGGACACAGAGCGGCATATTCATTACTATATGGGTTATATGGAGTACCTTCAGGTGTGGACACTGGCAATCTCAAACAGGAAGTCCCCTCCCTATATAACCCCCTCCCCTAGAGGGAGTCCCTCAGTTTTTTCGCCAGTGTTTTAGGTGTTGGTCACGGAATAGCTTTGCTCCACATCCTTGGGATTAAGGGCGGGCTAACCGGATCTGTCCAAGGAGCCTCAGTGCCAAAGTGGACAGTACCCGGGCCCCAAACCGTGGGGTTTTGCCTATAATGCTCCTCTTTGGAGGGCTGGACCCTGGGCCCAGGACTTGGAGTTTGTAAAAACCATAAGGTCCTGTTTGCCAGGGTGCTATATAGGTCCAGGACAGTGGGTACCTTCATAGGACCCCAGGGCCTGAAGGTCTACTACGCTACCCACGGAGATGGGAGAAGATTGGATTGTTTTGCTGGACAAACATCCTGCAGCATGGAGCAGGTAAGGGGGAGCCTGCGGGACTTGGTTCGACAGCAGGCTCTCCGGGGTAACCTAAAAGGGGGGTAGCCTAAGTATGCTCTGCATTGGCAACCTTGCTCACTATGTCTGAGAAAGACAGGATGATCCCTTTTCCCCCATCACTAGGTTCCCCTGTCTAAGAATGGTGTTGCTAGCTAACCTGCTGCTTTCTTCCTAGGACTGGTAAGGATCCCTATGGGGCCTTTTGGAGAGTCCTACCTGGCCGGGGGTTTGAATCTGCCGCCTGATACTGCAGTCCTGGGTCTCCAGCAGCGCGGCTCCTCCATGTTCCTCCTGTTCCGGCATACGCGCGCGCGCGCACGTCTTATAGACGTTTTTCGCGCCGTTCAGAGAGGAGGGCGGGGGGGGGCGTGCCTGCAGCGTCATACAGGGGCGCGCCTTGTGCTGTTATAGATCAGCAGGCATTGTCAGTGCTCAGTCTGAGGCTGATCTCAGAGGGAGAGGACGCAGAGCGGCAGAACAGTGACTCCCGGTGGCGGAAGAGGGGTAGTACATGCTGGACTTTGTTCCAATGCCTTTTTTGTTAAGCCAAGAAATTCCCCTTTTTGCAGCAGGTTGGAGGCTGGCAAACTAAGTTTGGGGTCACTGTATGTTTAAAAAAAAAAAAAAAAAACATACGGGGCCCCATCAGTTTTTGGGCATTAGTGATCTATTGTCCCCTAAGCTCTAGTTTTGTACTCCTGGCCACTACAGTCTGTTGTTGTTGGCGGAGTCCCTCGATTTTGTATTATGGCTTCCAAAGGTTCGGGGTCAAAGGGTACAAAAAAGACCAAAAAACAAAGGGGTTCCCCCTCTGATTCTGATGATATGCCGATACTTTCCCCGCAACTTATTCCCATAAAGGGCGCCTTGGATGAGCCATTAGGGGGATCTGGTGCGGAGGCTGGCCCAGATCAGCCCAGCCCTGTGTTTATCACAGAGGAGATGCTAGCCGTATCCCTAGGGGGGCTAGAAGAGAGAATAGCAGCATTGATCGCTAGAGCTATTCCTGGTAAGAAACGGGTTAGATCCCCATCACCAAGAGGTGTATCCTCAGATGCTGAGATTCTCTCTCCGGAGGAATTGGAATCGCAGGAGGATCAACTAGACCTGAACCAAGAGGGTTCAGGGATTGAGGGATCTACCTCTGAGGAACCATTTTCAGACTCCCAGACAGAGAGACTGTGGGTACAGTCTTTGACGGACATGGTCCGCTCGGCATTTAGTTTACCATTGCCAGAGCCTCAGGTTCCTCCGGTATCCTCTCTGGGCTCTTTGAAAGCTCCGTTAAGCAACGCAGTTTTTCCGGTCCATCCTCTCTTGGAGAAATTGATCTTTCGGGATTGGGTACGGCCGGACAGGATTTTTCTGCCACCGAAGAGATTTGCGGTCATTTACCCCATGGAGGAAAAATTCTCCAAGAGGTGGAGGCTCCCAGTAGTGGATGCAGCCATCTCATGTGTGAATAAATCACTAACTTGCCCGGTGGAAAACATACATATGTTTAAAGATCCGGTTGATAAACGGTTAGAGACACTTTTAAAAGCATCCTTTGCTACGGCAGGAGCAGTGGTACAGCCAGCTGTGGCTGCAATTGGAGTTTGTCAGGCGTTAAAGGACCAAACAAAAGAGATGTTAAAGGACATGCCTACCCAACAAGCAGAAGAGTTTTCTGACATTCCCAGAGCTCTGTGTTTTGCTGTAGATGCTATAAAAGATTCCATCCAGCAGGCCTCTCGTTTATCACTATTTTTGGTGCACATGAGAAGGCTCTTATGGTTGAAGAACTGGGCGGCGGAGCCCCCATGCAAAAAGCTTCTGGCAGGGTTTCCCTTCCATGGAGGACGACTCTTCGGGGAGGATCTGGATAAATACATTCAGACTATTTCAAGTGGCAAAAGTACCCTTTTACCGGTCAAAAAGACATTCCGGGGTCCTACATTTAAAAGGCAGCTCTTTCCTGTCTCAGGGCCCTCAAATTCCAGGCAGTATCGACGGCCGCCTGCGCGATCCAACGTTAACAGTAGATCGCAGGGACAGGCCCCTGGGGGTAAGAGGCCATGGTATCGCAAGCCGACAAAGACAGCCCCTAAGTCTGCCTTATGAAGGGGCGCCCCCACTCTCGTGGGTGGGGGGAAGGCTTCGTTTCTTCTCAGAAGTTTGGGAAGCCAAGATCCCCGACAAATGGGTCCGGGCGTCTGTAACCACAGGCTACAGACTGGAGTTTCTAAAGTGTCCTCCGCCTCATTTTCAAGAGTCAAGGCTACCAAAGGATCCAGCAAGGAAGGCCTCAATGCTGGCAGCTTTGGATCACCTGCTTTGCCAGGACGTAATAATAGAGGTGCCAGCCCAAGAGCAAGGGCTAGGTTTCTATTCCAATCTCTTTGTCATACCAAAGCCCAACGGCGATGTCAGGCCAATCTTGGACCTAAAGAGGTTAAACGGTTACCTAAGGGTTCGTTCCTTCCGGATGGAATCCATCCGGTCAGCAGCCGCCGCGCTTCAGAGGGACGATTTTCTGGCCTCCATAGACATAAAGGATGCTTACCTTCATGTACCAATCTTTCAGTCGCATCAAAGATTTTTACGATTCGCGGTGGGGCAGCGACACTTCCAATTCAGGGCGCTCCCCTTCGGGCTGGCCACGGCCCCCCGGGTATTCACGAAGATCCTAGCCCCAGTTCTGGCCAATTTAAGGATCCAAGGGGTCACAGTCCTAGCATACTTGGACGACCTTTTAATCATAGATCACTCACGGCCGTGTCTGCAACAGGCAGTAAACCTCACGGTTCGGTACCTCGAAGGATTCGGCTGGGTCCTAAACCGGGGAAAGTCAGCGTTCCAGCCTACAAAGCAGTTGGAATACCTCGGCATGAGGTTAGACACAGAACAGCAAAGGGTGTTCCTGCCCCTTGTAAAGATCGAGGCTATCAAGGGGTTGGTTCAGTTGGTTCTAAGCAAGAAAGAACCAACTATTCGCCTGTGTATGCGATTACTAGGCAAGCTAGTGGCCACGTTCGAGGCAGTACCATACGCTCAGATCCACACTCGCGTCCTACAGGCAGCCATTCTAGCAGCCTGGGGCAAGAGAGCACATGCCTTAGAGTCCCCTTTGACGCTATCATCAAGGGTCCGACAAAGCCTGGCCTGGTGGTTGAACCCTCAGAATCCTTCAGCCCTGTTGTCTGGAAGGTAGTTACCACAGACGCCAGCCTGGCAGGCTGGGGGGCGGTCTTCGAGGGGTTCTCTCGCCAGGGAACTTGGGTGAAAACAGAGAGGCAGCTCCCCATCAATATCTTGGAGATCAGAGCTGCTCGCCTAGCCCTTCTGGCATGGACCTCCAGATTACAGGGGTTCCCGGTGAGAATCCAGTCAGACAATGCCACGGCGGTGGCATACATAAACCACCAAGGGGGAACCAGGAGTCGGGCCGCTCAGAGGGAGGTGAGCTTGATTTTTCAGTGGGCAGAGGTTCATGTACCCTGCATTTCGGCGATATTCATTCCCGGAGTGGACAACCTGCAGGCAGACTTCTTAAGTCGCCAGAGTCTGTTGCCAGGGGAGTGGTCTCTGCATCCCCAGGTCTTTCAGACAATCTGCCAGAGGTGGGGAATGCCAGACGTAGATATAATGGCATCCAGGTTCAACAAGAAACTAGACAGGTTCGTGTCCCGAGCGAGGGACCCTATGGCCTGCGGAACCGATGCGTTGGTTTGCCCTTGGCATCAATTCAAACTTCTATATGCATTCCCTCCGCTACAGTTACTTCCTCGCCTGTTGCGCAGGATCAGAGTGGAGCACAAGCCGGTCATTCTAGTAGCTCCAGCTTGGCCCCGGAGGACATGGTACTCACTAGTCCTGAAGATGGCAGTGGGAGACCCTTGGACTCTTCCTCTACGACCAGACCTACTCTCACAAGGCCCGATCCTCCACCCTACATTACAACGTCTAAATTTGACGGCCTGGAGGCTGAATCCCTGATTCTCAGGGGTAGAGGTCTGTCTAGGCAGGTAATTCCTACCCTGATTAGGGCTAGAAAGCCGGCCTCCAGGGTGATTTATTACAGGGTGTGGAGGAACTACGTAGGCTGGTGTGAATCCAAAAGATGGAATTCCCGCAAATATACTATTGATAGGGTGTTAAGTTTTCTCCAGCTAGGAGTGGATAAAGGCCTGGCATTAAGCACAATCAAGGGACAGATTTCAGCTCTGTCAGTGTGGTTTCAGAGGCCGCTGGCCACCCACTCGCTGGTAAAGACCTTCATACAGGGGGTCTTGCGTATTAATCCTCCTGTCAAGTCACCAATTTGTCCATGGGACTTAAATCTTGTCCTGTCCACTCTACAGAAACAACCCTTTGAGCCGTTGGCTGAGATTCCTTTAATCTTACTGACAAGAAAGTTGGTTTTCTTGGTCGCCATAGTTTCGGCCAGGAGAGTGTCAGAATTAGCAGCCTTATCGTGTAAGGAACCATATCTCGTTCTACATAAGGACAGGGCAGTTCTCCGGCCCCATCCTTCCTTTCTACCAAGGGTTATATCCAATTTTCACTTGAACCAGGATTTGGTACTTCCATCCTTCTTTCCAAAACCCACGTCTAGAAAGGAGGGGTTGCTGCATACCTTGGATATTGTCCGGGCCATGAAGGCCTATCTTAAAGCTACAGAAAAGATCCGGAAAACAGATGTGTTATTCGTTCTACCAGATGGCCCCAAGAAGGGGCAGGCAGCTGCAAAATCCACCATCTCGAGATGGATTAGACAATTAATCATTCAAGCCTACGGTTTGAAGAGGTTGCCTCCTCCTTTGTCGGTAAAGGCCCATTCTACCAGGGCCATGGGCGCCTCCTGGGCAGCACACCATCAGATCTCTATGGCTCAGATATGCAAGGCGGCGACGTGGTCATCAGTCCACACGTTTACAAAGTTTTATCAACTAGACGTAAGAAGGAATGCGGATTCTGCCTTTGGACAGGCAGTACTACAGGGTGCAGTTTAAGATCCTCGGGATCAGAAGCACCCTTGGTTGTAAAAAAGAAAAAAAAAAAAAAAAGTTTTTTCTTGACTAAGTTGGAATTATTATTATTATTTGAGTATACCTCTAAATTGAATCCTTCTTTGGAAGATGTCTCCCTCCCCTCATTAAAGCATTGCTTTCGGACATCCCATATAGTAATGAATATGCCGCTCTGTGTCCCGTGATGTACGAGAAAGAAAAAGGGATTTTTAAATACAGCTTACCTGTAAAATCCTTTTCTTGGAGTACATCACGGGACACAGAGCTCCCACCCCTCTTTTGGGGAAACATTTTGGGAGGCATACTGCTTGCTACAAAACTGAGGGACTCCCTCTAGGGGAGGGGGTTATATAGGGAGGGGACTTCCTGTTTGAGATTGCCAGTGTCCACACCTGAAGGTACTCCATATAACCCATATAGTAATGAATATGCCGCTCTGTGTCCCGTGATGTACTCCAAGAAAAGGATTTTACAGGTAAGCTGTATTTAAAAATCCCTTTTTTTATTTTTGGCCAGATTGGAGAGGGATTAGAACACCTGTCGGTTTTGTATTGCTGGGTTTGTCCCTGTTAGGAAGGACTAATAGCCCTGTCAAACATAAAAGTGAAAGAAAATCCCAAATTTTGGGTTGACACCGGAATTTTATTAGAGGGGAAATTTTTCAAGCTGGACAGTCTTAGTTTGGTCCAAATCTTGGTGACAGTCTTCGTTTGGTCCAAATCTTAGTGGAGGGGGGATTATAGTGTGGGGTTTTTGTTTCTGGGGTTGGGCTTGGCCCCTTAGTTCCAGTAAAGGGAACTCTTAAGGTGTCGGCATACCAACACATTTTGGACAATTTCTTGCTCCCAACTTTGTGGGAACAGTTTGGTGATGGCCCCTTCCTGTTCCAACATGACTGCACACCAGTGCACAAAGCAAGGTCCATAAAGACATGGGTGAGCGAGTCTGGGGTGGAGTACTTGACTGGCCTTCACAGAGTTCGGATCACCTTTAACCACTTGCTTACTGGGTACATAAACCCCCCTCCTGCCCAGGTGAAATTTCAACTTCCGGCACTGCGTCGCTGTAACTGACATTTGCGCGGTCTTGCGACGTGGCTCCCAAACAAAATTGACGTCTTTTTTTTCCCCACAAGTAGAGCTTTCTTTTGGTGGTATTTGATCGCCTGTGCGCTTTTTATTTTTTGCGCTATAAATAAAAAAGTGCGACAATTTTGAAAAAAAAATACAATATTTTTTACTTGTTGCTATAACAAATAGCCCAATTTTAGGCCGATACGTATTCTTCTACATGTTTTTGGTAAAAAAAAAAAAAAATCGCAATAAGCGACTGGTTTGCGCAAAAGTTATAGCGCCTACAAAATAGGGGACAGAATTTTTTTGTTTTGTTTTGTTTTTTTACTAGAAATGGCGGCGATCTGCGCTTTTTATTGGGACTGCGACATTATGGCGGACACATCTGACACTTTTGACACATTTTTGGCGCCATTCACATTTATACTGTGATCAGTGCTATACATATGCACTAATTACTGTATAAATGTGACTGGCATTGAAGGGGTTAAATGTGTATCCTAGGTGTGTTCTAACTGTGGGGGGAGGGGTGACTGGGGGAGGTGACCGATCTGTGTCCCTATGTACAAGGAACACAGATCGGTCTCATCCTCTTCAGAGACAGGACCCTGTCTCTGTGTAAAACGGCAATGAGAGATGATCTCATATGTTTACATATGAGATCATCTCTCATTGGCCGCGCAGATCGCATAGCAAACGGCCACTTTGATTGGGCATTTGCCGCGATCTGTGATTGGCTGTGTCCAAGGAACATGACCAACACCGAGCTTCCCCACTGCGCGCTCTGGAGCGTGCGCGGGGAACACCCAAAGGGGCGGCCGTCAAAAGACGGAGGCCTGGCTTTTCAGGTCCGCGCTGTAGCCGTCATTCGGGTATAACGCGGGCCGCAAGTGGTTAAGATGAATTAGAGCACAGACTGTGAGCCAGGCATTTTAATCCACTATCAGAGCCTGACCTCACAAATGCGCTTCTCTAAGAATGGTCAAATATTCCTATAGACACACTCCTAAACCTTGTAGACGGCCTTCTCAGGGGAGTTTAAGCTGTTATAGCTGCAGAGGGTGGGCCAACTCAATATTGAACCCTACGGACTAAGACTGGGATGCCATTAAAGTTCATGTGTGTGCAAAGTCAGGCGGCCCAATACTTTGAGCAATATAGCGTATAAATCATGCTCCTTATGTTTCATGTACCAGTAAAGGCAAGTGTGCCAATAACTATCTCCCCTCACTCCCTCATAGGGGGGGTCCCTCTGCCCCATTGGGGTCCCGTTGGGCCCCAGTTGGGCTCCCAAGAGGAGCAGGTAGGGCGGGGTGAGTGGGAGGCCCCCCTTCACACCCGCCATTGCCACCAGGGGCATGGAGAAGGATGGCGATTGTCTCCGGGGGGAGGGTCTGCCTACTCCCAACTCCCACAGTCTGGCTCCTCTCTCTCGAGTTCACGCACAAAATTACACTTTAAAAAAAAAAAAGAGAAAAAAAAAAAAAAAGAAGAGCCTGTTGAAACTCTTGAAGAGCAGTACATTTAGGTATGGGGGAACATATGACCTTCCTGCCTTCCTCCCAGCATGCAATTGCTTAGGCCTGTGCAGCCAGTCACCAGGTTGGTCACATTGGGGGAGTAGATACCTTTTAAATACCTTTTCTCATCCGCAGTATATAGCTGACTTGTGATTTATATCAGTGTCTGGTTAAAGTTTATAGGATGAGTTTTCATTCTATGCTGGCTGTCCTATGAGGCTGCAAGACCCCTGACCCTCTGAGCAGTGATGATTGGCCCTGTTCAGATCACATGAATCCTCCCTAGAAAAATAAACTATCTAATAATACACACCAAACTGAGCATGTGCAGAGTGCCTCCATTGCTCTGTACTAACGGTAGGTATATTGGGGACAGAGAAAGAAGCGGGGGGTCAGAGAAGACAGGGTCAAACAGCCTCTTTACACAATGCAGAGAATTAACCCCATAGGTTCTACAGTGAGTACAACAAGCATGATTTACTGCATATACAGACTGGTTTGTTGTGGGGTTAGTAACACTTTAACTTTATAGGTAAGTTCTGATACAGAACTCACACCTGAGTGTAGTTATTTACTGTAGTTTTTCGGGGGGGGGGGGCTTTTTAAAGCGTTTTTGCAGATTTTTACAAACATTTTTAAAGCATTTTAAAAGCGAAATTCAAGCGTTTTTACACCTTCATGTGTTTTTGTTTAGCCAATAGAAAGCACTAGGAGGAGGAGAGGTGAAGGAAATTAGGGGTGGGGAGCTGCTGTTTGTGCAGAATATGATCGTCAAAACGCTCAAGTCAGGCATTTCTATTGAAGTCTGTGGGACCAAAAAAACACTCGTGTTCTGCCCTAAAGAAACTCATGTAATTTTTTTTTTTTTATGGCAGAACACACTCCTTTTTCTGTTGCTTTCAGATGTCAACAGTGGGTATTGAAATTAATGGGATTTGACTTGTTGAGCATTGTAGAGCTGAACACCTCTCAGGTGTGAACAGGGCCTCAAGAATTATTGGAACCCAGAGCTCTGTCAGAAGAATGGAATGGTGGAGGTGTGTGGGCAAGGTGACCATTAGTGGGTGGGGTGATCCCCATGACTTGGCCCTGGGGGGGCGAAACACATTGGAAAAGTAGCCTGGCGGGAGCCCAGCCTGAAGTTTTCTCTTCCACAATCGCATACACACGTGGATGTGCAGCATCGGCGACTCTTTCCTTCCTCTCTCTAGCGGTTACAGGAGCTGGGACGTGCTCCACTCCCTTGTTGGCTCTCCTGCAGCAGCAGACTGATACACCATCTACATGGCTCCCCTAATTACTACACAAGACTAAGTGGCACACCAATCTTCTGTGGGTCACAGTGGGTGGGGGGGGGGTGGGTCTGGGGCCTGCCTAGAGAACCAGTCACTTTGCCCTCCATGAAACATGGTGCCATCTTCCTTCTCCTTCCCTCAGCCAAATCTACAACAAAGCATGGGTTTTCGTAAAGATTGTGAAATGTGACTGACAAATTGATGAGCCTTGAATTAAAGCCGACTGATTAATTTAATTATAGTGTTTGCTGTAGCAGCTCATACATCTACAGCGCAAAAAAAAAAACTGCATGCCTAATGAATGGAAGATTGCACAGTAACCACGTCTGATATGTAGGTGGTTCCTATTTTTTCCTCTTTTTTTTGGAAGATCTGGTTGCCATGGCATTGCACAGCTATGCTTTTCCCGACAAGCTGCAACTATTTTGGGACACTTGTTCCCTTGTCGTCGTAACCTTAACATGGTGTATGCCTGGGTCTTCTAAGGCCTGGTGGCGTCTGCACCGTCAGCCGACCGCAGAACAGGACTTCAGGAACATACACTGTGTCCTAGCAGCAGCCACCTCATCGGCACACTCCATTATCTTCTTTGTTATCTGAAAAAAGAGGGTTGGTGGGAGGGGGGGGGGGGGGTTAGAACGAGACAAGCCGTCCTTTTTTACAATGAGGACCTCTCTTGCGTCTCGTCGTAACCGGGGGAGGCTAGGGTTAAATTGGTAGAATCCACTCAGGTTGCCACGAGGTAAATGAAATCATGTACCGGGCTAGACCTGACTCGTTCACCGCTCATCTCGGGGATTGTCAAGGTCGCAACGCACAGGTGAGTCTCGCCTCTGTTAATATTTAATGCATTTGTGTTTGTGCTCATTCGCTGCTTGCTAGGTTTCTGTGAATACGTTCTGCTTACTTATTACCTCCATGTCTGTGTTTAACTTACTTCTCCATGGATCCTATAGTGACAGCCGGTCCTCTGGGATCTGCAGAGCCCTTCAATGCACCCTGCTATATACCATCTACGTGACCACTCCATTCCCCAATATTGGGTGCCTATCAATGTATATGTCTCTATCTCTCTCTCTCTCTCTATCTCTCTCTATCTCTATCTATAGATATAGATAGAGCAATATATATATGTGTGTATGTATGTGTGTGGATATATAATGTGTATGTATGCATGTATATATAATATAAGCCAACCCTCCCCCTCATATTCTATATAGATTTTCTATCATTTCCTCTTTAGTATTCGATCAGTAGCTCTCACGTGGAAGACCTTTTTGTCCCTTGTTGCTTTCTATGCACTGTTCTGCCTTGTTAACAATATACACACAGTTGGTTTACTGTATTGTTAAATGCAAATACAAGTAAAACCTTGGATTGCGAGCATAATTCGTTCCAGAAACATGCTTGTAATTCAAAGCACTTTTATATCAAGGCAAATTTCCCCATAAGAAATAATGGAAACTCAAATGATTCGTTCCATCAACCATTTATTCATAAGTCCTTCAGGTTATAGTCCATATAAAAAGATTATAGCAATGTGATAAGTTGTTTAATCATAAAATGTCCTTCCACAAGGGGATAAGAAGCAAAATCCAGCAGGAGCTCCAGAGTATAAAAGAGAAGGGGTGCCTCTAAGGCCGCGTACACACGATCAGTCCATCCGATGAGAACGGTCCGAAGGACCGTTTTCATCGGTTAACCAATGAAGCTGACTTTTGGTCTGATGTGCCTACACACCATCGGTTAAAAAACTGATCGTGTTAGAATGCGGCCATGTCCCCCCACATATATTGCAGCCATGTCCCCCCACATATATCCAGCCCCACATATATCCAGTCATGTCCCCCCACATATTGCAGCCATGTCCCCCCACATATTGCAGCCATGTCCCCCCACATATTGCAGCCATGTCCCCCCACATATTGCAGCCATGTCCCCCCACATATTGCAGCCATGTCCCCCCACATATTGCAGCCATGTCCCCCCACATATTGCAGCCATGTCCCCCCACATATTGCAGCCATGTCCCCCCACATATTGCAGCCATGTCCCCCCACATATTGCAGCCATGTCCCCCCACATATTGCAGCCATGTCCCCCCACATATTGCAGCCATGTCCCCCCACATATTGCAGCCATGTCCCCCCACATATTGCAGCCATGTCCCCCCACATATTGCAGCCATGTCCCCCCACATATTGCAGCCATGTCCCCCCACATATTGCAGCCATGTCCCCCCACATATTGCAGCCATGTCCCCCACATATTGCAGCCATGTCCCCCACATATTGCAGCCATGTCCCCCCACATATTGCAGCCATGTCCCCCCCACATATTGCAGCCATGTCCCCCCACATATTGCAGCCATGTCCCCCCACATATTGCAGCCATGTCCCCCCACATATTGCAGCCATGTCCCCCCACATATTGCAGCCATGTCCCCCCACATATTGCAGCCATGTCCCCCCAC
This sequence comes from Rana kukunoris, assembly GCA_029574335.1. NCBI lineage: Eukaryota > Metazoa > Chordata > Amphibia > Anura > Ranidae > Rana > Rana kukunoris. Next base: position 48,478,225 of record CM056049.1, read on the forward strand.
ATATTGCAGCCATGTCCCCCCACATATTGCAGCCATGTCCCCCCACATATTGCAGCCATGTCCCCCCACAGATGCAGCCATGTCCCCCCACAGATGCAGCCATGTCCCCCCACAGATGCAGCCATGTCCCCCCACAGATGCAGCCATGTCCCCCCACAGATGCAGCCATGTCCCCCACAGATGCAGCCATGTCCCCCACAGATGCAGCCATGTCTCCCACAGATGCAGCCATGTCTCCCACAGATGCAGCCATGTCCCCCACAGATGCAGCCATGTCCCCCCCAGATGCAGCCATGTCCCCCACAGATGCAGCCATGTCCCCCACAGATGCAGCCATGTCCCCCACAGATGCAGCCATGTCCCCCCACATATGCAGCCATGTCCCCCCACATATTGCAGCCATGCATGTCCCCCACAGATGCAGCCATGCATGTCCCCCACAGATGCAGCCATGCATGTCCCCCACAGATGCAGCCATGCATGTCCCCAACAGATGCAGCCATGTCCCCCCACATATTGCAGCCATGTCCCCCCACATATTACAGCCATGTCCCCCATACCTAGTAGTAGATGATGCCACCGCCCCCGCTGCTGCTGCCACGTTAATCAGCGTGCATTACAGCGCGCATTACAGCGCGCATTACAGGCAGCTTTCGTTTGAATACTTGTAATCCCCGCCGCGCCATGTATAGACACTCCCCTTCTCGGGATTGGACGGAGTGTCTATACATGGCGTGGCAGGGATTACAAGTATCAAACGAAAGCTGCCTGTAATGCACAGGGATTAACGCTGCGGCGGCTTTGCGGTATGCGGCAGCGGGGGGGGGGGGGGGAGGGGAGTATTCTATTTAGGCATCGGGGGTATCGGTCCCGATTCCGATACTGGTGTCGGGACAACCCTATTTATAATAATAATAATGATGATATACACTCACCGGCCACTTTATTAGGTACTGCTAGTATTGCTAGTACTGGGTTAGATCCCCTTCAGAACTGCCATCATTCTTCATGGCATAGATTTACAAGGTGTTGGAAACATTCCTCAGAGATTTTGCTGACATGATAACATCACACAGTTGCTGCACATTTGTCGGCTGCACATCCATGATGTGAATTTCCCCTTCCACCACATCCAAAAGGTGCTATTAGATGAGATGTGGTGAGTGTGGAGGCCATTGGAGTGCAGTGACCTCATTGTCCAGAGGTGAGATGATTGGATCTTTGTGACATGGTGTATTATCCTGCTGGAAGGAGCCGTCATAAAGGGATGGACATGGTCAGCAACAATACTCAGGTAGGCCGTGGTGTGTAAACGATGCTCAGTTGGTACTAAGGGGCCCGAAGTGTGCCAAGAAAATACCCCCACACCATTACATCACCACCAACAGCCTGAACTGTTGATACAAGTATGGATGGATCCATGTTTTCATGTTGTTTACATCAAATTCTGATCCGACCATCTGAATGGCAGTTTAATTTGAGACACATCAGACCAGGTAACATTTTTCCAATCTTCTATTGTCCAATTTTGGTGATCCTGTGTGAATTGTAGCCTCGGTTTCCTGTTCTTAGCTGACAGGAATGGCTCCTGGTGTGGTCTTCTGCTGCTGTAGCCAATCTGCTTCAAGATTTGATGTGTTGTGCATTTAGTGATGGTATTCTGCATACCTTGTTTGAAACAAGTGGTTATTCGAGTTACTGTTGCCTTTTCTGTCATCTTAAACCAGTCTGCCCATTCTCCTCTTACCTCAACAAGGCATTTTCCTCCACACAACCATCGCTCACTGGATATTTTCTCTTTTACGGACCATTCTCTGTAAACCCGAGAGATGATTGTGCGTGAAAATCACAGTAGATCAGCAGTTTTTAAAAAAATACTCAGACCAGCCCGTCTGGCACCAACAACCATGCCACGTTCAAAGTCACTTAAGCCCAGGTTCACACTGGCTACGATTTTAGATGCGATTTCACATGTCAAATCGCATCTCAAATCGGCACCATTGTCGGCAATGCCACCGTCCTAATCGGTGCGACGCCACATCTGTGGCACTGCACTGATATCAACAAATATTCAAATTCACAATGTCGTTTCCAGGGAGGAAAAAAAAACTAAAATAAAAACAGTTTGTATATTCCTTATCTCATCATAACTCTTCTTTCCCTCCCTCAACAGCCCAGAGTCTGCTCAATGAATACCCCTTTTAAATCTTAAGTTCCATTCCTACACTCCTTTGGGTAACTTAGCCCCCGCCCCTCCGGGTATCCTGTCTCCCCGAGGAGTTGGGGCAATCGTGCCTACCCTTGTTCTGTTCCTCACTTAGACAGGAGTGGGTACCTAGGCGATCAGATTGGAAGTTCTCAGCCCATGTCACAGTTCTCTGGAGGCTGCAGGGACTGTTCAGATAGCGTAGTGGGGAGCCCACTGTAAAGCCTCATTGAATCACAGCCGGCTTCCCAGAGTAAACATGCCGGCAACGGGAGACCGAAGACTGGCAAAGAGTGGGCCCGGGTGAAGACAGTGCTGGATCCCTACAGAATGTGTACCCGCTGTCTTTTTTATTTAATTTTTTACAAACTGACCGAAGCCCTTTCTTAAGATGTAATGATTGGACTATGAAGTTTACTAATTATAAATTAAAATAATTATCATGTATTTTACTTATGATGAAATGACATTACGGAGTAATTATATGCTAATATAAGGTCATCCTCTGTATTCTTGGAGTGACTTGTTGCATAACATGGAGACAATTTGCCTGGTTGCTCTACAGTGTGGTATTTGAGAGTTTAGATTTGGTCAAGCTGAATAGATGTTCCAAGATAGCAGAAATGAATGTATCTTGTAATACATGTATATCTGTTAAAGCGGGGGTTCCGCGGTACATTGTTTTTTTTTTTTTTTTTTGAGACCATTCAATGTGGTTTCATATAATAATTTAGTACTCACTCGTCCGGCAAATAAAATCCTCCCCCGTCCGTTTTCGTCTAAAAAAAAAACTTATATAGAATGATCCTGGGATTTGCCATTTTGCTTGTGGGCATACTGAAGCCCACAAGCATGGACTTCCGGGTAGCGGTGTCTGGCTGGATGGCACTGCGCTTTGTCTCCTAGGAAGCATGACACCTGCGGAGACCTCCCAGCATACATAGCGCCGCCAGGGAAACCAAAGTACACGCCTACTCCCGCGGGAGGAAAACCCGGAAGTAGAGATTTGAGCCGCTGAGTGAAGTAATGTTGAAAATTAGGGTGAACCTCCGCTTTAAGTGTGTAATTTATTATGTAAAACATTTATGATGGGAAGGTCCCACAAGGCAACTGTAGAAGACTGGAAAATCAAAGTCTCTGGGTTGATCAAATAGTCAGATTCCTGTATAATGCCAGGCTAAGTGCCAGTTCACACAGGGGCAACCTGACTTGCAGCACGACTTTACAGGGCAACTTTAACGCCACTTGGAGCAACTTACAACGTGACTGGCCACTTTGGCTGTGGCCAATCACAGAATAATCAGCTCTGTGGGAGGGAGGGGTTTGCCTGAGTAAACTTTTTTCTCTTCCTGTAAAGTTGCTTCAGTTAACCACTTAAGGACCGGACCAATATGCTGCTAAATGCCCAGAGGCGTTTTTACAATTCGGCACTGCATCGCTTTAACAGACAATTGCACGGTCGTGCGACGTGGCTCCCAAACAAAATTTGCATCATTTTCTTCCCACAAATAGAGCTTTCTTTAAATGGTATTTGATCACCTCTGCGATTTTTATTTTTTGCGCTATATACAAAAATAGAGCGACATTTTTGAAAAAAAATCTATATTTTTTAATTTTTGTTATAAGAAAAATCGAATAAACTAAATTTTAGTCAAACATTTAGGCCAAAATGTATTCAGCCACATGTCTTTAGTAAAAAAAAACTTTATTAGGGGGGGTACGGGGGCTACCCTGAACCTAACACTAACTGTCTGTCACACTAACTGTCACACTGACACTAAATGCAGTGATCAGTACATATATGATCACTGCATTCAGTGACACTGTGACAGGGGGGTGGGGGGTGGGGTGATCGCAAGGGGTTAATGTGCCTATATGTCCTGGTCTCAGTGTAGTGTTTGTGCAGACTCACTTGTGATGTCTTCTCTCCTCAGCGGCGGTTAAAATTACCGCCGAGAGGAGAGATTACATCATTTCCCCCTTCCTGTGTTTATACAAGCAGAGAAAGTGACACGCGGGGGGAGTGCGTGGATTGGCTGGGAGCGATCCGGAGGGGGCGGACAAAAATGAACAGCCGCCCCCTCATCCCGGATAGCTCGGACAGCCACGGGGACCGACGCATATACCGGGGGGGGGTCCCAATCAGACCCCTGACTCACATCTAGGCAGGGACGTACAGGTACGCCAATGTGCCTGTACGTGCCATTCTGCCGACGTATATGTACATGCGGCGGTCCTTAATTGGTTAAGAGAGTGATCCGACTTTGGAGGCAACTTCCATTGAAATCTATAGGTACAAGTAGCCTTGAAGTAGTACAGGAACCTTTTCTGAAGTCGGAACGATTTCAGTAGTGTACTCTAAGACGGCTATCATTCATTCACTTTAATTGAACTTCTCATGTCGCGTGACTTGGGGCGACACAAGTCGGATCCCAAGGCGAGGTAGTGTGAACCGGCACTAAGGATCTCCACGTTTACCAATTACTCCTGAACTCATTACTTTTATTTTCAAATTCTTATCAAAAACTCTCAAAACTTTTACCGTGAGCAGAGGTTGTCAATTTCCGTATTACTAGGAAGGAGCTCAGGCTTGTTAGGATCCTAACCTGAACCTGCCTGAGCTATCCAAACAGGAAGCTGTCCGTGAACACCACCAATCACACGCAGCCGAGGCAATCCCCACCACGCAACCACACATCTACAAGGGAGCGTGTAAGAGCTCATCCTTGCTTATCCACAATTAATAAAGCAGAGCGATGTTTGAGTTCCGCTGATTACTAGAAATTACATCCACTTGATCATATGCTACTGAGATATTGTTTCAAAAACAATGGCGAGCCCTGCAGTAGGGGATCAGAGAAAATTTGAAGCAGAACAGAAGAGCTGAAGCACCTTTGATGTAAAATTTGCTGCTAGCAATGAGATGAAAAAAATGACAGGTCGCTTGATGAGTTTACAACCACCAATAAATTACATGTGGGAAGAGCAGATGATTAGAATAGCTGCCCCGAGTATGTCCGGCCCTCTCAAAGTGCAGAGCCATTCTATTTATATTTATATTTCCTCCAAGAGAAAGCTACACTTTTATTGGCACTTACCTAATTTGTGGAGTAGCTTCCCCTTTCAACAAGATAGGAGACAAGCAATCAGGGTATAGCCACACCACAAGGCGTGCGTTAACATATGCGTGGTGCGTTGCAATATTTGTAAAACATTGTTACGCCTCGGCGTGCGTTTTAGAAAGGGGTTGTAAAGGTATTTTTTTTTCCTAAATAGCTTCCTTTACCTTAGTGCAGTCCTCCTTCACTTACCTCATCCTTCCATTTTGCTTTTAAATGTCCTTATTTCTTCTGAGAAATCCTCACTTCCTGTTTTTTTGTCTGTAACTACACACCGTAATGCAAGGCTTTCTCTCTGGTGTGAAGTGTCGTACTCACCCCCTCTCTTGGACTACAGGAGAGTCACTAACACACAGCTCCTTTGTCTATCTGCAATGTAGAGAGCGTCCTGACTCTCCCGTAGTCCAAGGGAGGGGGCGAGCACGACACTCCACACCAGGGAGAAAGCCTCGCATTACGGTGTGTAGTTACAGACAAAAGAACAGGAAGTGAGGATTTCTCAGAAGAAATACGGACATTTAAAAGCAAAATGGAAGGATGTGGTAAGTGAAGGAGGACTGCACTAAGGTAAAGGAAGCTATTTAGGAAAATAAAATTACCTTTATAACCCCTTTAAAGCGGAGGTTCACCCTAAAAACATGTACAGTGCAGAAAATATGTATTTGAACACCCTGCTATTTTGCAAGTTGTCCCACTTGGAAATCATGGAGGGGTCTGAAATTGTCATCGTAGGTGCATGTCCACTGTGAGAGACATAATCAAAAAAAAAAATTCCAGAAATCACAATTTATGATTTTTTAACTATTTATTTGTATGATACAGCTGCAAAGAAGTATTTGAACACCTGTCTATCAGCTAGAATTCTGACCCTCAAAGACCTGTTAGTCTGCCTTTAAAATGTCCATCTCCACTCCATTTATTATCCTAAATTAGATGCACCTGTTTGAGGTCATTAGCTGCATAAAGACAACCTGTCCACCCCATACAATCAGTAAGAATCCAACTACTAACATGGCCAAGACCAAAGAGCTGTCCAAAGACACTAGAGACAAAATTGTACACCTCCACAAGGCTGGAAAGGGCTACGGGGAAATTGCCAAGCAGCTTGGTGAAAAAAGGTCCACTGTTGGAGCAATCATTAGAAAATGGAAGAAATCAGCCCAGGACTACACGGGAGGAGCTGGTCAATGACCTGAAAAGAGCTGGGACCACCGTTTCCAAGGTTACTGTTGGTAATACACTAAGACGTCATGGTTTGAAATCATGCATGGCACGGAAGGTTCCCCTGCTTAAACCAGCACATGTCAAGGCCCGTCTTAAGTTTGCCAATGACCATTTGGATGATCCAGAGGAGTCATGGGAGAAAGTCATGTGGTCAGATGAGACCAAAATAGAACTTTTTGGTCATAGTTCCACTAACCGTGTTTGGAGGAAGAAGAATGATGAGTACCATCCCAAGAACACCATCCCTACTGTGAAGCATGGGGGTGGTAGCATCATGCTTTGGGGGTGTTTTTCTGCACATGGGACAGGGTGACTGCACTATATTAAGGAGAGGATGACCGGGGCCATGTATTGCAAGATTTTGGGCAACAACCTCCTTCCCTCAGTTAGAGCTTTGAAGATGGGTCGAGGCTGGGTCTTCCAACATGACAATGACCCGAAGCACACAGCCAGGATAACCAAGGAGTGGCTCTGTAAGAAGCATATCAAGGTTCTGGCGTGGCCTAGCCAGTCTCCAGACCTAAACCCAATAGAGAATCTTTGGAGGGAGCTCAAACTCTGTGTTTCTCAGCGACAGCCCAGAAACCTGACTGATCTAGAGAAGATCTGTGTGGAGGAGTGGGCCAAAATCCCTCCTCCAGTGTGTGCAAACCTGGTGAAAAACTACAAGAAACGTTTGACCTCTGTAATTGCAAACAAAGGCGACTGTACCAAATATTAACATTGATTTTCTCAGGTGTTCAAATACTTAGTTGCAGCTGTATTATACAAATAAATAGTTAAAAAAATCATACATTGTGATTTCTGGATTTTTTTTTTTTTATTATGTCTCTCACAGTGGACATGCACCTACGATGACAATTTTAGACCCCTCCATGATTTCCAAGTGGGAGAACTTGCAAAATAGCAGGGTGTTCAAATACTTATTTTCTGCACTGTATATACCGTTCCATCCAGCATACTGCCAACATGTACAGTTTTTTCATTTTTTTTTTTTTTCGCTGTACATATCGTTGTATAGCTATTCCCCCCCCCCCCCCCCGGCTTCTGGGTAGTGGCTCCCGCGGGAAGCCAAACGTTGGTGCGCAGGATCCGACTCGCAGTTCGGCTTCTTTTGGAAACTGGTGACGCGCCTTATGCGCCGGGGGGGGAGCTTTTGTCATCCCGTCAATCACTTAGTCTCTAAATAGGAAAGCCCAGCCCCGCAGGATCCACTACCCGGAACCCGGGGGGGGGAGAATAGCTATAGGGTGGTATGTACAGCAAAAAAAGAAACCGCATACTGTACATGTCGGCAGTATACTGGATGGAATGGTATATACATGTTTTTAGGGTGAACCTCCGCTTTAAGTAGCAGTGTGTTGTGATTATGTATGTTTTCACACGTATTGTGATGGAAAACAAATATGGTGCCTACTTTAACTTTTTTTTCATTACTGGGCAAACGCACACAATGCAATGGTGTGAACTGCATTTATAGGGAACTATTCCTTTTTTATTATTTTTGCCTTGCATCGGGAATGCTCTCACAATCTGTGTGAATAAACCCTTAAAAACATTTCCCTCCTATATGGCGGCACCACTTTTCTTAATGCTCTCTGTCAATTCAGGAGTTTAATGAATACTTTGTGAAGTGTGTGACTGCCTAATATCAGCTGCTGATTGGTCTGTACTTCCAGTGAATCAAAAGTCGTCATTGTTCAGTCACGCCCCCAAGGAGAGAGAAAGCTAACCTCTACTCTTGAAGGGGCCAGTGGTTAGAGAAGAGTCGAGATGAAAAGAGGGACTCTGAAACGTATTTCCCATCCTTTTGTGCAGTCAAGCCATCAATCCAGAATAGTTAATTTGTAGTGAACACTGTGGACTGCAGTAGGGGGGTGGCAGGCTTATGAATTATTCTTGTGTATGGTTTTGAAGAGCGGGGTTGGGAATCCCTCAACCTGAGTGCCATAGGCTTGGAATTGTGTTTGAAAGAAAGTATGAGTAGGGTTTTTGGCAGTGGCAGCTGGTGCTAACGTTTTTTGGGGGAGGCGGCAAACAAACATCCCCCCACACTCACCCCTCCATGGTTCCTTACACTCAGCCCCTCTATGGCTTCCACTGTGTCTCCTCCCGGCCAACCCGATCCGCCTCCTATACTGATTGGTCGGGAGGACAAGCTGGAAGACGATGGTAAATATTGATTCGCTAGTGTCACAAGTGGGTGGGTTCAGGGCGCAGTGCTTTGAGCCCAACCTTTTTTAAGCCAATTGGATCTTCTGGCTCTAATCATGTGGCTTGAAAAAAAAGAGTCTGTCACCCTGCATGCAAACTAGGGGGGAAGCGCCTCTGCGCCCCTTATAGATTGGCCGCTCCTGGTTTTTGGCATGGTATTGTGATCTGGTACACCTATTTATTGGCAGGATGAAAACCCTGAGCTGTGTACCCTTTTATATAGTTCTATACTATTGTAGTACAAAACTTAAGGCCGCACTCTGACACTGACCATTCAGTTTATTGTAAGCCACCGACTCCTGCACAGTCCTCTAGAGAGAGGGCATGGCCAAGGGTGGGGTCTGTATAACAACGGGTGACTAAGCATAAACTTAGTGGTTGTAAACCTCCGACATTAAATATTCTCAAAGCGTATCCTCAATATTGTGTACTTGTCTCTGTCCTGAATGTCATTTCTGTCCAATGCCCCATTCTTCTACTATCTGCACGTTTTTCTGACATCAAAAGAAAAATGGTGACAGGGGAAGGGCCTTTAGTTGGTTGACAGCCACAGCTATGTTCCTATGAGCTTTGAGAAGGGGGGGTGTGTCCCTTCACTCAGCTCTGAGAGCTCTTCTCACTAAGCTCTGTGTCATTTCAGTTCTCTGCCCACTGTTTTCTGACAGCTCAGACAAGCTTCATAAATTCTGGACTGTGAACTGATGTAGAGGAGAGGGGATGCAGATAAACAGGTACAACTTGTTCAGGAATATTTCTTTCATCCTTGTGTATCACCTGAAGCCAGTCACTTCACTGGGTATATGTAAGGGTTTAAGATCACTTTAAGTTTTGTACTTCAGTATTTGTGTGAAGTAGGACTTGCTCCTTCCTGAAGTGGCACATAGCGTGGAAGCTGAGCACAGAGGTTATACAGAGGAGAGAAAAGAGGGCACACCAGCCTTGTGCATTATCCTTCAATGTTTTTAATAAAAAAATTACAGTATTTATCGGTGTATAACACGCACAGGCGTATAACACACACCCTAACTTTAAGGCCTCATTCACACGGACGGACTGTTCAAGTCCGCCTGTCAGTTTTGACGGCGGACCTGAACGGTCGCTAAATGCAGTCCTATGGAGCGTCAGATGTCAGCGGAGACATGTCCGCTGATATCCGATCCGCCAAAATCAGACGTATGGCTATACGTCCATATCCGTCTATGGCGGATCGGATTGGGTGAGATCTGACGAAAACGGACATGCTGTTTGTTTTCATCAGATCGCTCCATAGGAATCAGCGGCGCTGCACAAGCCCCTCCCCCGCTTAGTGAGCAGAGAGGAGCTTGTCATCCGCCAGCTCAGCAGAGACCTGCGGACTGATCTCCCGCTGAGCTAGGGGGAGCAGGCGGACTCTGTAGCTCGTGTGAATGAAGCCTACAAGGGAAGTTTCAGGAAAAAATCTTTCCACAGCCCCCTGCGTATAACAAGCACACAGTGTTTACCCTCTATTTTCAGGGTAATAAAGTGAGTGTTATAATCCAATAAATACAGTAATTAAAGCGGGGTTCACCCTAAAACTATTTTCTAACATTACAATGAGCTCACTCTCTACATTTAAAAAAAAAATTTTTTTGCTGTTCATACCTTCGTACAGCTATTTTCCCCCCAAGGCTTCCGGATAGTGAATTCCGTGGGACTGGGCGTTCCTATCCAGCAGGTGATTGACGTGATGACAAAAACTAGCTCCCCCCGTCGCATAAGGACCTTCACAAGTTGCCGAAGAAACCCGGCGCCTGCGCACCGACGTTCAGCTTCTTTCGGCAACTTGTGACGCTCCTTATGCGACGGGGGGAGCTAGTTTTTGTCATCACGTCAATCACCTGCTGGATAGGAAAGCCCAGTCCCGCGGGATTCACTACCCGGAAGCCGTGGGGGACAATAGCTGTACGAAGGTATGTGCAGCAAAAGAAAATATATTTTTTTGGCATAGTGTCAATGTAGAGAGTGAGCTCATTGTAATGTTAGAAAATTGTTTTTAGGGTGAACCCCCGCTTTAAAAACTACTCACAAACATGTGAAGGCAAAACGCAGTACAAAAAAAGCCTTTAAATGATGGCGATCAGTCTAATGACAACTGTCTCCAGGTGACAATAGAGGAGACATGTTTCGAAGGGATACCGTCTTCCTCAGAGCCCAGCCCAGTTATACAGAGGAGTCGTATGCCGCGTACACACGATCGGAATTTCGTGTTTGGGCTCTATCGGACTTTTTTACATCGGTGTTTACAAATATAACATGTCGTTTTTTTTTGTTTTTTTTTGATTGGCTTGTCCATACTATTTACTTGAAGAATCATTTCCTGTTTTGCTCTCTGGTAGATTTTTGGAATGATGTACCGGTTTACTTAGGTTGTTTTTATTGGCAATATTTATAGGTATTTCAGAACTTCCTGATCCAGGTTATTACTCTGATCTTCCTACATAACAACTTTGAAGCAATCAATTTGTCTGTTTTTAATGCGTCATCCGCTGGCTAGTTTCACAATCATTTTCAGCACTGTGTACGGACTTCCTAGTACCTGTCATGTAAGAGGGAATATTTTACAAACCCTTCCAATAAGGAAACTCTTCTGAATGGCAGTACCTGTAGTCATTTGTATTCTAAATCCAATATAGGTGCTACTTTGGCCAATAAAGATCTGGGTGGCTGGCTGTTATGACTGCACTCTATCTAGGTGAGTATCTCAGCACTCCTATATTTACCTGGCTAACAACTCAAATACGTAAGATGTTATTATGTGTCTGTAGTTTATGTTCTAATAAAATATGTTTTTATTCTAGGTAGGGTAAAGGTTGCAATGCTGGCATACAGTACGATCTACCTTACTCAAAAAAAATATAAAAAATAGTTACACAGTAAAACCTTGGTTTGCGAGCATAATTCGTTCCAGAAACATGCTTGTAATCCAAAGCACTTGTATATCAAAGCATTTTTTTTTACAGGGTATAAAATAGAAGAGAGGCGTCTCTGAGGCCGCGTACACACGATCAAATCTATCTGCTGAAAACGGTCTGACAGACCGTCTCAGCAGACAGATTCGATCGTGTGTACGGGCGGACAGACAGATTTGTCCAGCAGACAGATTTTAAAACCTGCTTTAAAATCTGTCTGCTGGGAACCCGTCGGACCGATATGTCTGCTGGTTAGTACGCTAACCAGCAGACATATCTGCCCGCACATGCGTCGAATGGATTCGACGCATGCGCGGAAGTGTTTTACTTCCTGGTGCGGTGACGTGGCGGTGTCAACGTCATCGCCACGTCACCGCGCTGTCTGCTGGCGGGGATTTTGGTTTGATCGTGTGTACAGCGATCAAACCAAAACAGCCAGCAGACAAATCTGACCAAATTGGTCTGTCAGACCGATTTGATCAGATTAATTTGCTCGTGTGTACGGGCCTGAGTGTAACAATATGTTGCTAAATGTTGTACCTTCATTAAAGGGTTTGTAAAGGAATTTTTTTTTAATCTTAGTTAGGGCTGTTACTGATCGAAATTTTTGTGTTCGATTAATCGCTTTATTTTTTAATCGACTAATTTCGATTAATTATTACGCACATACAGATCCAACTACTTTTAGCTGATCTCCTTGCAGGCCGATTCCCAGTGCAACTACCAACAACTGGAAAATGCAGACATGCACACAAAGGCAGCGCTCGATGGGAATAGCATTAAAACTTTTATAGTCTTCAAGTAGGTAACAAAATAAATATTGCACTGGAGATAAAATCGATGTAGCTACATAAACTGTAAATATGGTGCGAGTAATACCAAACGGTAGCAAAAGCAGTCATAAAAACATGTAGCTAAGTATGATACTGGTATAAAAATGTGTACAACGATACCATTGCTGAATACAGATGAGGAGGGGATAACATCAGTCCATCGGCATGTTGATGTCCCATGAAGGGAACTATCACAACTCCCAGTGGATGGTTGTAGAATCCCAGGTTGATAAAGGGAAGTGATAGAGGGAAGTGTAACAGCCCTTGTGTGTAGCAGATAGTAAAGTCCCACTGGCATGCAGATATGAAGGCACAGCAAATGAGCCCTTCAGATGGACACGGCAAGCCCTGCCACTGTCTGTGACGTTACCGGATCTCCAACAGAACTCCCTGAAGGCCCAGAAGCTGGCAGAGAGGTGAGTGCCAATCAAAAGAATTTTAATCGATCAAAAAGATTTTGATCGATCAAAAAAATTAAAGATTAATCGATTAATTAAAAGTTAATTTGCACAGCCCTAATCTTAATAGCTTCCTTTACCTTAATGCAGTGCTGTTTTCATGTCCTCATTGTTCGTTTTTGCTCTCAAGTTGCTGTAATTCTTGTCTGATCTCCACACTTCCTGGTTGTCTGTTTCCTGATGACCACAGTACTGGGAGCTTCTCTCTGTGGTCACTAACTTCGAGGTGTGATTACTGTGTGTCTAAAACCCCTCAGCACCAATCAGTTTCGTTTTCCAAACCATCACTGCCCTGTATTGGCTCTGTGGCTCTGTACAGCAGAGGCAGGAAACAACATGCAAAAACGAAACTAGAAACTGCAGGCACATTATATGATTGATTTTTATCTATTTTTAATCATTTTTAAAATGAATCGGTTGACTATTATGTCTCTATACCCTGTAAACAGTCATTTCAGCAAAACATTTTTTTTTCTTACAACTCCTTTAAATGTAACCATATTGCTACACTTGAAGTCTCCTTTCTTCATTTTTTTTTACACTCAGTTGTGACATGACGCTACTCTTATATCAAGACATCGCTTGTATATCAAGGCAAAATTAATTAAAACATTTTGCTTGTCTTGCAAAACGCTCTTAAACCAAGTTACTCTCAAACCAAGGTTTTACTGTAGTTGCTTTTTTCCTTGTTTTTGTTTTGTAATGTTTTATACACTTGTGCTCGGCCTTTTCTGTTCTCAGAATTGTGAATGTACACAACAGGTAAGAAGTCCAACACAAAGTCAGATTTCAACCCATTTAGGACTATAATGAAACCCCATTTATATTAATGGCACTTGTAGGCCAGTCCCTAGGATGGCGTGTTAGAGGGGGGCAGCGCCAAGCCCCAACATTTGCCTATCATGATACATTTTTTCCCTCTTTTCTCCACCTATTGACATTTGTGGATCCATTCAATAAAATAATTGTAGAGGGAGACCAGTGGTCATGTCCTGGGAAAAAAAAGTGTGAGAACTCCCACCCAAGATCCACCCCCCCCCCCCCCCCCAAAAAAAAATGATACACTCATATGCATAATTACTAAACCACTTTTTTTTTTTTTCGATCCACTGTACCTTAGTAATCCTTTGTTACTGGTCTCTTCCTGTATATGGATTCATCGGGTAGTGTGCGGGTATTCCATCACTTCCTTGATGCCGCAATGTCTCCTGGGAGCTTTTGTCATTGTTCCCAGGAGACATTGTGGAGGTCTGCCGCCAGTTATCGCAGGATTTATAAAGAACTTTAAGTTCTTTCTAAAATCCTGCGATAACTCGCAGAAGACCTCCGCAATGTCTCCTGGGAACAATGACAAAAGCTCCCAGGAGACATTGCGGCATCAAGGAAGTGATGGAATACCCGCACACTACCCGATGAATCCATATACAGGAAGAGGCCAGTAACATAAAGGATTACTAAGGTTCGCCTGCCCCTGACAGTGACTCGAGCTGGGCATCGCCGCTTAGTGAAGGATTGGCTCGGGTGCTCTCCGCTGCTCTAGTCCTGCAAAGGGAACTGCGTTCCTGCTGTGAAAAAAGTACAGGCACTCCGTTCCCACACGTTCCCGCAGGACTTGAGCCCTGAGGGAGACACATAGGTGTGGGCAGCCTATTGCATTAAGTTGTGCACCCCAAAGCTAAAAAACACATGCGTGAGTGTTTATATGTATGTACAGTGTCAGTAGAACAGTGGATAATGTCATAAGGGCAGATATTGGTGGTGTCAGGCAATATGATTTGAATTATTGTTTAGGAGAAAAACTAAAAAGATACGATTTCTTATTTTATTTGGTGAAATATCATAACATTGGAAATACGCAGCGCACAGAGTGATTAGGGTGTGCCCAGGCACACCTGGCACACACCTATAGTGTGCTGGAGACAAGAGAAGTTATCACTCAAGGGAAGATAAAGCTTTCTCTGTATGTAACCTGAACCATAAGGAGTGCGTTTTATACACTATATTGTCAAAAGTATTACTTTACACGCACATGAACTTTAATGGCATCTTGGTCCATAGGGTTCAATATTGAGTTGGCCCACCCTTTGCAGCTATAACAGTTTCAACTCTTCTTTGAAGGTAGGTATTGGGACACCTGCCTTTATAGGCACATGAACCATAAGGAGCGTGTTTTATAAACGATATTGTCAAAAGTATTGGGACACCCGCCTTTACACACATGAAATTTAATGACATCCCAGTCTTAGTCCGTCGGGTTCAATATTGAGTTTGCCCACCCTTTGCATCTATAACCGCTTCAGCTCTTCTGGGAAGGCCGTCCACAAGGTTTAGGAGTGTGTCTATGGGAATGTTTGGCCATTCTTCCAGAAGCGTATTTGTGAGGTCGGGCACTGATGTGGACAAGAAGGTCTGCAGTCTCCGCTCTAATTCATCCCAAAGGTGTTCTATCAGGTTGAGGACAGGACTGTGTGCAGGCCAGTCAAGTTCCTCCACCCCAAACTCGCTCATCCTTGTCTTTATGGCAGCTAGCTTCAGCCATACCAACTATATACCTCTTCAAAGTACGGACATATAACAATGGCAGGCAGTCTGTAAGTGGTTAAAAATGCTCAAATAGCCTAGACTTAAACTATGGGCAAAATTAGTTTTTTCTCTCATACTAGCACATTATGAAATACTTACCTTAGAACAGGGCTACTGCAGCTCGCCTGATCACCTCCAAAGGGGGCTGACATGTTTCCTCTGCGTTTCTTCCATGCTGTGAGTGGCCGGAGTCGCGATGACATGACTCCTGCGCATGCACGCAGGAGTCTTTCATTCCGGCGCAAGCCGCCAGACCATCGGCACGTATGTGCCTCTGATGTCATGACTATCTCCTAAACCGTACAACCGCATACCTTATTATAGGCCAGTGATGGCGAATCTTGGCACCCCAGGTGTTTTGGAACTACATTTCCCATGATGCTTTATTACACTGCAGAGTTCATGAGCATCATGGGAAATGTAGTTCCAAAACATCTCGGGTGCCAAGGTTGGCTATCACTGTTATAGGCTAATATAGGTAAAAATGACAAAGCTGGCAAGTGCAACCGCTTTCAACTCCCAAACGTTCTGCTTTATTCAGAGCTAATATGCTACAAAGCTGAATATTCCTTCTGAATATTAGTTCCCTGGTTTTTAATGCTAAGCCAGTGGCTTCAGCACGTTTAACGTCAATGACTTGCAACCGTTATGCTTGTTCTTGGTCCAAAAGTGTGATGGGCAATCAGCATTTCTAGGAGATTAGCAATGGTAGCTTCCATTTTTTTGGTGATAGTTTTTACCTGACGCCGCTATAAGATTTCTTCTCCCTTTGCTTTGTCATCAGTAAGGTTCCAGTTTTCTAGGCAGGTTGAATCCCATTGGTAGGTTTGATATTTTTTTTTATAGTACTGTTAAGACTTCCATATTTTGGAAAGCAGTTGGGAGCCCTGAGCCGGGTGTGTTTGGGAATTGCTTTTCTTGATTGCATACAAGTGAATAAAAGGTGTTCCCAGATAAAGCAGTGGGGTGAATTGGTGCTCTACAGCATTTTTCTATTTTCACTGGAGTTAGACTTTAATCCTCGACAGTATTGAAGGCCCCTTGACCCGCCCTGCACTAAGGAAAGGGAGCCTTGACTGCTGGATGCTTGGCAACCAGGCAGGGCGTCAATACGTGGAGGGAGTCGGAGTGGCTCTGCTGGGATTGGTTATGATGGCACGAGGTGAGGGGTGGAGACAGATCTCTAGAAATAGCTACACAGGGGCTCGTCCCACTAATTCCAAAGACTGACGTCACAAGAGTTGCCCACCCTCCCGCCCATGGTGTTGTTTTGTCACAGCTTCTTTGGCGGTTTTACCTGGCCATCAATTGGCAATACGGTATTTATCGGGGTATTGCGCGCTCCGGCGTATAGCGCGCACCCCTAATGTGGACCTGTAAATAAAAACTTTTAGTACTTACAGTTTTGGTGTCTTGCGTGGCGTCCATCGTCCGGTCCGTCTTCGGCTCCAGTGGTGTCCTCCCGACTTCTCTAGCGCTGTCTCGAGTCGAATCCCCGCTTCCCGCGCTCAGTTTGAACGCCTCTGCCGACATATACCGAGCGCAGTACATTCGGCCAGGCTCGGCTTCGCTCATGCTCACGCTCTGTGACGTTTATGTGTGAGCACGAGCGAAGCCGAGCCTGGCCGAATGTACCCGAGTGTACTGCACTCGGTATATGTCGGCGGCTCAGTTCAAACTGAGCTCGGGAAGCGGGTATCGGCGTATATCGCGCACCCACGATTTTCCCCTTATTTTAAGTGCGCGGTATACGTCGATAAATACGGTGCTTTTTGGGCTAAGCTCTCACGTTGAATCACAGGGTCAGTTTAATGCCCGTCTTGCACTGATGGTTTAGACAGACCTCTTAGACTAGACATTTTTGTCTAGATATGCTCACGGTGTAACCGTGACTGGCATGGTTTTTGGATTGTTGGGATTTGAAGTTTGTTATAATAATGTTTCGATAAAGCTGTGGCCTTGTCCATTTCCAACTTTAAATGGTCTGTGCGTAATTATTGGGGGGGCAAGGTTTTTTGGTATGGTTGAATTAAGAGCAAGTTAAGCCTAAGCTTCTCAGCAGTCATGCAACCTCACTTTTGTATGTAAACATGAATTTTGCTGGTCCTTGTCCTCCCTGTTTAGGAGTGCCATTACATTTGCCGTGTTTGTTTCTCTAGTGCTGGAGAACAAAGGAAGTGTAGCTGATTTTCCTGCCACATTAACCGCAAGATCAGACATGCCGTGTTCTTCTCTGCACCAGCCGCCATGTAGATCACGAACATTGTGTTTGTTTCAATAATGCAAATTGCATTCTGCTTGTCCTATTGCGTTTCTGAAGTCTGTTGATTTTCTGTACTTACAGTTCTATGTGTGAATCTTTATGATTTGGATTGCAAACATTTCATATCTGTGAGTCACTCTGTGATTAAGAACTGGAACCTGTACAGTGGTGACTTGCCCAGGCAGTGTTATGACTGGGGGGAGTTCTATCCTATACCCATCCGGTTGTTAACAATGCTAGAGTGGCAAAAATGCCCCCTGTAATGTACATATGGGCTTAAAGGGATAGGCAACCTTTCAGAGGTTGAGAGCTACCTGGACAACATGGAGGAAAACAAAGACAAAGATAAAAAATAAATAAAAAAATAAGTGTCCTCTGCCCCCCACAGTAGTGTTCTGTACCCCCCCCCCCATGCAAGGTCCTTTTGCTCCTCTTCCCCCCACAGTAGTGTTCTGTACCCCCTTAATATAGTGTCCTCTTCCCCCTTTACATCACCCCCCCCCTCCACTGTAGTGTCCACTGCTCCCCTCCTTCCACAGTAGTGTTCTGCACCCCCAATGCTATGTCCTCTGTACCCTTAACCCCACCATCGTGTCCTTTGCCCCCCCCCCCCCCACAGTAGTGTTCTGTACCCCCACCCCCCAACGCAGTTCCTCTGCCCTCTACATCACCACCCCTGTAGTGGCATCTGCCCCCCACAGTAGTGTCCTGTACCCCCACCCCCCAACGCAGTTCCTCTGCCCTCTACATCACCACCCCTGTAGTGGCATCTGCCCCCCACAGTAGTGTCCTGTACCCCTAATGCTGTGTCCTCTGCTCCCTTCACATCATCCCCCACTGTAGTGTCCTCTGCCCCCCTCCTTCCACAGTAGTGTTCTGCACCCCCAATGCTATGTCCTCTGTACCCTTAACCCCACCATAGTGTCCTTTGCCCCACACAGTAGTGTTCTGTACCCCCACAACATAGTGTGCTCTTCCTCTTTACATCACCCCCCCAGTAGTGTTCTGTACCCCACCCCCCAATGCAGTGTCCTCTGCCCTCTCCACATCACCACCCCTGTAGTGGCATCTGCCCCCCCACAGAAATGTCCTGTACCCCTCAATGCTGTGTCCTCTGCTCCCTTCACATCACCCCCCACTGTAGTGTCCTCTGCCCCCTCCTTCCACAGTGGTGTTCTATACCCCCTCAACATAGTGTCCTCTGCCCCTTTTACATCAAAACTGTAGTGTTCTCTGCCCCCCTCCTTCCACTGTAGTGTTCTGCACCCTTAATACTGTGTCCTCTTTACCCTTAACCCCCCCATAGTGTTCTTTTCCCCCCGACAGTTCTGTACCCCCTCAATATAGTGTCACGTGCCCCTATTACATAACCCCCCCTCCACAGTAGTGTTCAGTACCCCCTACTCGATAAGAATCCGCACATACCGAGAGTACATGAAGTTATCAATTCACAAGCCTTATGCCAGGATCAAGAAGTATTTTTTGAACTTACAAAACAGATATAACAAAACACTTTTTACCACTCCTTAGGTATATTTAAAATGGCATTACAACCATAAGCAAACATGTATTATATTGCAGCTTTCCAATTCTGCTAGTCCAGTGAACAGTCCTCTTTCCCCAGAATGACCATACTGCTGTCTGCTGTGCCCCCTGTGCTCCTTCATCTAGAGCAGAGGTGGGCAAAGTACGGCCCGCGGGCCGTATACGGCACGGCGGACCTTTTAATCCGGCCCCCGGATAGCTGCGGCCCGTCGCAACAGGACAGGCAAACCAGACCAGAAAGGGGCCCCCAAGCTGGCTCGTTTGTCTGCCTGTTGCTATGTTCACAGGCCTCCCTCCTCCCCCCGCGGGGCAGCGGGGGGAGGAGGGGTGTTCGCATAGGGGTGCTTTTTCGCGGCCCCCGCAAAGTGGCGCGGTTACCCGGGACATCTGCCGCCCGGGGTCCCGCAGCGTCATTCGGCTACAGTGCAGCCATCCCTCTCTCTCCACTGACTGCAACACACAGTCACACGCCGACTCTTCCTCCCCTCTTGGCTCAATGTGTACAGGAGGAGGAGCCGAGAAGAGACACTACTGAGAGAGCCATGCTGCACAGTAACCAAGAGGTAAGAGGGGGGGGGGGAGCAGATACGAGGTGAACTTATGAAGTGATAGGAGAGGAGAGGGTGGTATGTGGATATGGGCTGGGGAGTGATTTGAGAGGGAAGATGATATGTGCTAGTGGGGGGGTCCCACTACTCATCCCATCCCACCCTGTACTCATCTCATCCCACCCTGTACTCATCTCATCCCACCGTGTACTCATCTCATCCCACCGTGTACTCATCTCATCCCACCGTGTACTCATCTCATCCCACCGTGTACTCATCTCATCCCACCCTGTACTCATCCCATCCCACCCTGTACTCATCCCATCCCACCCTGTACTCATCCCATCCCACCCTGTACTCATCCCATCCCACCCTGTACTCATCTCATCCCACCCTGTACTCATCTCATCCCACCCTGTACTCATCTCATCCCACCCTGTGCTCATCCCACCCCACCCTGTACTCATCCCACCCCACCCTGTACTCATCCCACCCCACCCTGTACTCATCTCATCCCACCCTGTACTCATCTCATCCCACCCTGTACTCATCTCATCCCACCCTGTACTCATCTCATCCCACCCTGTACTCATCTCATCCCACCCTGTACTCATCTCATCCCACCCTGTACTCATCTCATCCCACCCTGTACTCATCTCATTCCACCCTGTACTCATCTCATCCCACCCTGTACTCATCTCATCCCACCCTCTACTACTCATCTCATCCCAACCTGTACTCATCTCATCCCAACCTGTACTCATCCCATCCCACCCTGTACTCATCCCATCCCACCCTGTACTCATCCCATCCCACCCTGTACTCATCTCATCCCACCCTGTACTCATCTCATCCCACCCTGTACTCATCTCATCCCACCCTGTACTCCTCATCCCACCCTGTACTACTCATCCCAGATTCCCACCCTGTACTCCTCATCCCACCCTGTACTCCTCATCCCAGATTCCCACCCTGTGCTCCTCATCCCACCCTGTGCTCCTCATCCCACCCTGTGCTCCTCATCCCACCCTGTTCTACTCATCCCAGATTCCCACCCTGTGCTCCTCATCCCACCCTGTGCTACTCATCCCACCCAGTGCTCATCCCACTCTGTACTACTCAGTCTGCAGGAGCGATGTCCAAAAATAATTTTTTTTTTCTTGTAAGGCAACCTCACTTTTTCATTGTTTAACTATATAACAAGTACTCGTACCAGTTGTCCAACAATGATATTTACTGTTTTTTATAAAGAAATACAATTGATTTTATGCAGTATTGAGTTTAGCCTTTTGGCCCGGCCCTCCAAAATATTTTTAGTTTCTCATGTGGCCCCATCGAAAAAATAATTGCCCACCCCTGATCTAGAGTGTGGTGTGGGCACTCTATTACATGTGTGTTACTGGCCTGATCGCCAGGTGCTTTTTGAATGATCCCGCAGATTTCTGGGACCTATGACCTGTCCCCGCAGGCTGTGGGCAAAAGGGGGAAGCGGCAAGTGGGAGCATTGACCTGTAAAAGCAGGTAGCCATGGCAGAGTAGGCAGAAAAGGGGAATCTCTCCTTTTGGTTGAAGTTCCACGTTAAATGATCTCCCACCATAGTTTCAAACTGTTTTTACATGCATATTAAAATGATGGTTGTTCCTACCTATTTTGGGGTGCTGTCACATACATGGTGTTGGTCTGTTTTTGGCTAAATGAAGTGTTGGATCATAGGTGTGGTTGGGGCACGGCTTTAGAATTTTTGTTGGCATTAAATGGTTTCCCAGCCTCAGGAAATCTGGAGGTATGGATGTCTATATGTCATTATGTATTATGAATAAACCGTGTTCACTACTCCACACATTTTTTAATAACCGTTAATAGCTCTTTTCATGAATTCATGCAGTATTTATAATATAATTCACTTTATTCATAAAGATTTTGGCACAGCAGTCCAATCAAATTATTTCATTAACATGCATGCGTAACAAAACTGTTGTGCACAATCCAGACGCATTCTGACAGATGGCTTGTCACCCACACATGGTTTTAACTCTCATACTTATGAGGGAGGTCATAGATTTGCCTATTGCTGCATTCCTCGAAACAGTTTTTTGGTTTTAAGAAAAGGGCTTAGAGGGGATCAGTCAGGTTTCAGATATGCAGGGCAATGCTCCTGGGTTGTTTTTGAAGGTGCATGCTGTCGGAGTCACCAACCCAGAATAAGCATGTGCTTATCGGTTGTTGAACCCGGATCTACCCATAGCCACCCTAGGCAGAGGCAAAGGGTTGACTTTTATAGTTGTTGGTTACATTTTTTGGTTAATCAAGTTAGGGCCCATTCACGCCTGAGCGTTTTGTAGCCTGAAGCTATAAAACGCTAGAGGGGAAAAAATCCATTATTCTCTTTGGAGATGGTTCACATCTCCACTCCAAAACGCCTGAAGCTCAAACAAGTTCTGGACCCTTTTTTTTCTGCTCAAATTGGGCTGATTTGGGCGTTTTTGAATGTTTGTATTCCCATAGAAACTAATGGAAACGCTTGATTCAAGCGTCTAGCGTGACAACGAGCGTTTCTACGGGCGCTTTTTATCGCTTTAATCTGTTCTTTCGAAATAGAATATTCAACCAGTAAGAAGATTAACCACTTAAGGACCGGACCAATATGCTGCTAAATGACCCAAGGGGTTTTTACAATTCGGCACTGCGTCGCTTTAACAGACAATTGCGCGGTCGTGCGACGTTGCTCCCAAACAAAATTTGCGTCCTTTTCTTCCCACAAATAGAGCTTTCTTTTGGTGGTATTTGATCGTCTCTGCGATTTTTATTTTTTGCGCTATATACAAATTTTTTTACTTTTTGTTATAAGAAAAATCGAATAAACTAAATTTTAGTCAAACATTTAGGCCAAAATTTATTCAGCCACGTGTCTTTAGTAAAAAAAAAAAATCGCAATAAAAAAAAAAAAATAGCTACCTAGCGGGAACAGTGACACTAATACAGCGATCAGAAAAATGATCGCTTAGTGACACTGGCAATAGGGAGTGAAAGGGTTAACTAAGGCGGTAATCAAGGGGTTAAATCTTTATGGGGGGGGTACGGGGGCTACCCTGAACCTAACACTAACTGCCTGTCACACTGACACTAAATGCAGTGATCAGTACATATATGATCACTGCAGGAAGTGCACTGCAGGGGGAGCGCGCGCATTGGCTGGGAGCGATCCGCAGGGGGCGGACAAAAACGAACCGCCGCCCCCTCATTCCGGATCGCTCCCACAGCAAACCGGACCGTCGCATGTACCGGGGGGGTCCCGATCTGACCCCCGACCCACGTCTAGGCAGGGACGTACAGGTACGCCAATGTGCCTGTACATGCCATTCTGCTGACGTAAATGTACATGCGGCGGTCCGCAAGTGGTTAAAAAAATCTACAAACATAGCAACAAATGATGAGAGATGATCATTTTTCCTATTGGCTAAAATAAAAAATGGCGAAGTTCAAAAACGTCGGACAACACTGTATGTAAACGTGCAAATACACGTGACACAACGCTCAAAAACGCTACGCTCAGGTGTGAATGGGGTCTTAGTTTTGGGTGTGAAGATGAATAGGCTAGGTCTATATGAATAAAGGAAGGAATTGATCAAGAAAGGATTAAGATGTAAGTTTAGTGTAAAGTCTCATGCACACGATCGGACTTCCACCTGACTTTTCCGTGGATTTTTGTCTGAAGGGCGTTGGCAATGAACTTGGTATGCATACACACGGTAGGACATTTTCAGACAACTTTCACCAAATCACATGTTTTTTTCAGCTATTTACCGCCACCCTGTGGGCAACTTCTGCTATTGTTTTCTGATCTTTAGCATTGGTTCCTGAGCGTGTGTTTGTTCTTTGGACTTTAGTCCGATGGACTTGTGTAAACACCATAGGATTAGCCGACGTAGGACATTTGTTGCCGGAAAGTTTGTCTGTTCTCACAGCGAACATTTGTCTGATGAAAAAGCGAAAAAGCTTGTCCGATGATTTGTACACACGGTCGGATTGTCTGATCAAACAGGTCCGTCGGACATTTGTTGTCAATAAGACTGATCGTGTGTGTATGGGCCTGAAGTCAGAGTAAAGTCTTGCCTTACTAGTGGTCAGGTAGACAGGGCGTAGATGCAAGGGTAGGCTGGGACTTCATTTCCGAAGGTTTGGACAAAATGGGAAGATTCTTCTGCCCATCTTCCTTCACTGAAAAAGGCGTAAAGTTGGGCATGACAAAACAAATATCTTTACAAGTAGATGGGTCTATGGGGATCATTGGAATAATTTGGACTGTTACAAAATGAGGAGCCCATCTGGTGTTATGGTGCTTCACCCTGGTAAGTTCTTTCATTGGTGGTTTTGGCATCTTTACGGTTTTTATTGACTTGTTTACCCTTTTGTAAATAAAAGGCTGTTGTGTCCTTTTATAAACTATTAAGTTTAATTGTGCACTGTTAAAGTCATGTCATAAAGGATTATTTACACAATGTCCAAAGCCAATTTAAAAGCAGTAAAACAAATAAAATGTGTGAAAAGGGATGGTCCTGGTTGGGGTGTTGAGCTGGGCATAGAAATTTCAATGCCTGCAAGGCTCTGTGCGGTCTGCCCAAATGGTGGAAGGAGATTTACTAAAACTGGAAAACTCAGAATGTGGTGCAACTGTGCATGGTAGCCAATCGGGTTCTAACTTCAGTTTGTTCAATGAAGCTTTGTCAATAAAACCTGAAAGCTGATTGGTTTCTTTGCAGAGCTGCACCAGATTTTGTATACTCCAGTTTTAGTAAATCTCCCCTCGTGTGTGCACCCCTTGATTGTGTTTAGGTGGCAATAGCAAATCCAGCAACCTGTAGCCATAAGTTTTGGATACAATTCTGTATGTTGAAGGAAGTTTTGAAGTTGAATGTATTTTTTGAGGAGCATCTCTGCTCATTCCAAGGTCGAAGTTACAGAAGTACTAATCATGGTTCCTGTTCATTTAGAACAGGGGTGCCCAACCTTTTGAAGAGCAAGGGTCACTTAGCAACTTGGTAACCGGTCGCGGGCCACAATGAGAGGAGCGGGTGGATGGTAGCCCACTCGGCTCTATAGAGCCCACTCTACTCTCAGCACACCAAACTCGCAGGTAATAGAAGTCTATGGCTTGGTGCAGGTAACCCACAGGTGCACTTCTCTGCGCCTGTGGATCAGTTTGAAAGCAGCCCAGTAACCACTGCAGACCAGAATATGCCCATATATACACTGTGATTTTAGTAATGAACTTACCTTTAAACAGTATTCTATTCTATTTTATTCCATTCCAGAGCAGGAGGTCACAGGCCACATCATAGGGTTTTGCGGGCCACATGTTGCCCCTGGGCCACTGGTTGGGCACCCCTGATTTAGAAGATCCTTGTTGCTTTAAGAGCCGGTTGACACAGGGGCGACTCGTCAGGTGACTTAGCCGCCTGACAAGTCGCGCTCTGCTCTGTTCAATGGAATTGTTCTAATGGGAGCGACTCAAGTCCATTCGACTTAGAAAAAGGTTCTTGTACGACTTTGGGGGCGACTTGCATTGACTTCAATACAGAAGTAATTTTGCAAGTCGCTTCTGAAGTCGTCTTGAGATCACTCTGCCGAGTCGCCCCCAAAGTCGTGCTGCCCCTGTGTGAACCGGGTCTTACAGCCATCTCTTATTCTACAGTTGCATGTAGTGCATCATTTGCTCTGTTGCAAAGGAAACTACTGTACATACAAGGTCCTTTTCCTTTATTTTCTCAGAAAGATTGCCTTTGTGACGGTGACTGTGATGACAACCATTACAAGATTCCCTCCCCTCCCGTAATTCTTGTATAGAAAGACGTAACGTGTGATAACCTCCTCCACGTCCTGCGCACATACAAACATATTGAGAGCATGTTGCTAGGTGATGTGAAGGCCTCCTCTTCATGGAGCTTTTATAAGAATAAAGGCCTATACGGACAAAAATAGGCCTGAAGTCTGATTCTTTCATCAGTGTTTATTTTTATACAGCCAACAGTTTTGAGTGTTCACATTAGTGACGGAGACTGGTGTTGGTTATGTAACAAAATGAATGTTCCTGTGGGGCTCTGATTGTTTAAAGGGACCCTGTCTCTGAAAGGAAAGAGCGCCAACTGCTGCAGGTATAGAGTGCAAGTGCAGACGCCGTGATGTGCGCATACCAGCAGCCTCCCAAATCCTTGCTGACATCACCAGCTGCTGGGCCATTTTGACAGGCAAATGACCAACATAGTGTTAGAGCTTGAAACTAACCTGCACATATGCCTATTGATCCCACTCTGTGATGAGCAGCGTCACTGGAATAGGAAAGTGTTGGAGGTAGGAAGGGGGAGTTCCCATGATTCTGAGGAGGGCTGCAAGATTATAGACTTTGCCTTGAAATTGGACTATGTTGCCCTTTAGCTGAAAACACCAGAGCACAGGAGAATTTTTCGTGTTATTACATGTATCATTGCCACCATTCTGCCCCCAAGAGAGGTTGCATTCTAGTGTCCTTTTCACACTCCTACAGGCACTCATTGAAACTATAGTGCTACTTGTACTTTAAGAGTATTGGGATGCCAGTTTTTGGAATGTGGGAGAAAACCACTTAGCCAGGTGTCTCCAAGCTTTCCAAACAAATGGCAGGTTTACTGTCCTTTAGACTTTAGAGGGACCAGATTGTGGCCAGTGGGCTTATTGGTGTCTGTGGGAGGAATCGTGCCCCACTGTTGGGTGTCAGGATAAGGAGTGGTGCCTTATGTTTTCTGCGGGGAGGGATAGTGCCTTGTATCAGTGGAAGGAATAGTGGCCCAAGGGCCCAATAAAGGCAAGCAAGGAGCCGCATCAGGCCTGTAGGCTGCAGTTTTGAGACCACTGCACTAAGCCATTGCGCAGTGTAGCGTAGGGGATTGTTGGCTCTCGTGGCAGATGCGTTTTTGTGTAGTGAGTCATATACAGGCATATATCGTTATGGGCCTGGTAGCCCACGTTTATTAAATGAGGAAAAACAAAACTAAAGTCCACTCAGGAATCCCACGCAGGGGTTTAAATGACATTCAAAGATAAATGAAAATACTAGACATGTGCAGACTGGAATATTTCGTTTCGTTTGGAAAATAAATGTATTTAGTTACTTGCGAAAATCGTTTTGATGTATGTCGTTTTCGTCTGGAAAGTTTTCGTCCAAAAATGATGATTTTCGATGCTTTGTCGAATTTTCCTCGTTCAATTTGACAAAGCATCTAAAATCGTCGTTCTGAATACAGTGAATAGGTAGAAATTGAACAACGAAAATTCGACAAAGCATCGAAAATCGACGGATCTGAACGAAAATAAAGCATTTTTTATGTCGGATCTTTCGGTTTTCGTTTCTTGCGCTTTCGTTTTCGTTCATTAAAACGATAACGAAAATACCAGATTTTCGGACGAAAATGCATTCTAACGAAAACGAATGCACATGTCTAGAAAATACCAGCCCACCTGTCAACTCTTCAACAGCACTGCTGCCATAGGTACTGGTCCCTCAAACCACCAGCTCCTCCAGGCCCCCAGTCTTGGGCGCACACGGCTTTGAAGCCCTTCAACGCGCACATCGTCTATCCGCGCACAGCGTCTATCCGTGCACAGTGTCTATCCGCACACAGAGACACTAGCAGCCACTGCTCCAACTCCACCTTCCTCCACTCACTGTTCTGACCAGTCCCTCGTTATATGGGCTGTGTGCAACTGGGAACACAACCTACTGGCTATTCATAAGACCCGAACACAGGGTTGGAGATTCCATCCCACCCAAGTCTCTGAGGGATCTCCAAACTACAGAGGCCCATTCTAAACTAGCAAAACCTGGGGATAACTGACAGAGCAGTTTTCTCCATTTAAACTCTACACTCTGTAGTCTTGCGGTCCGCAGATATGCAAACCCTGTGTCCCTTTTACCTCCAGTTTCAGAGGGACAGAGCCTCGTTCTGTCATAGCGGTTTCAGGTTTATTTGAAAAGTGAGTCTACTAAACTGTTGGAAACTGTAACAATTTAACATTCTGCAATTGTTGTAGACTCAAACCTCAATGGTTTCCAAGGGATGCAAAAAAAAAAAAGTAAATGCCCGAGTACCATGTGCACTTGATTCAGTACCTGCTTATTTTTTTTTAAGTAAATGCTCCCTAACATTGTTAATTCTTTCACCATGGCTCTGTTCATGCTCATTCCCTTGGTTCTGTAAGTGCTTGTTACCACCGGTGCTTAATTTAGTACATGCTATGCAGATGCTTTATATCATGGATGCTTGGTTCTGTATGTGGTTATTATCATAGGTGTTTGGTGAAAAGTGATAATCATTACCATATGTGTCCAGATCTTTATACACCTGTTAAGCCTCGTACACATGATCGGAAATTTCCGACAGCAAAGTCTCATGTGAGCTTTTAAATGAAAATTCCTACCGTGTGTATGCTCCATCGGACTTTTGCTGGCGGAATTTCCGCCAGCAAAAGATTGAGATCTGGTTCTCAAATTTTCAAAATCTGATTGTCTGTAGCAATTCCGACGCATGCTCGGAAGCATTGAACTTAATTTTCTTGGCTAGTCGTAGTGTTGTACGTCACCGGGTTCTTGACGGTCGAAAGTTCGGTGACCTTGTGTATGCAAGCCAAGCTTTAGCAGGATTCCATCGGAAAAAACAATCGTGTGTACGGGGCATTAGAGTTCTGTACATGCTCATTTATCATGGGTGCTTGGCTTTGTACATGTTTGTTACCATTGGTACTGGGTTCTGTATGTTCTCCTAATATTGGCGATTGGTTTTGTACCTGCTTGTTACCATTGGTGCTCGGTTCTTTACATGCCTCTTACTGTGGGTGCTTATTTTTGTTCATGTTCCTTACAACTGGAGCTTGCTTTGGCATGTTTATTACCATCAGTGTTAATAGTTCTCTAAATGCTGTTTACCATTGATTTTTTAGCACTGCATATGCTCATTACTACAGGTGCTTAGTTCTGTACATGTTCGTTATCATGGGTGCTTGGCTCTGTACATGGTCATTACTGTGGGTGCTTAGATCTGTACATGCTTATTACAATAGATGCTTGGTTCTGTCCATTGCAATGAGTGCTTGCTTTGAGTATGCTGTTTACAATGGGTAATTAGTTCTTTATGAGTTCATTACTATAGATTTTTAGATCTGTACGTTCTCATTATCATGGGTGCTGGTAACTGTACATGCTGCTCAATATTGGGCTCTGGTTTTTCCCTTGTTCATTACCTTGAGTGCTTTGTTCTAGGCATGCTATTACTAAGGGTGCTTGGATGTTCTACCTGTTCCCTCCAATTGGGTCATTATCATTTGTTCATTATCATTTGTGTTTGTCTAAATTTGTTTGTCTAATTTTTGTCTAAATGCTCTATACTGTTAATATCTGGTTCTTTATATGCACATAACCATGGGTGCATTGTTCTGTACAATATTTATTATGAAAGGATCTTAGCAGTGTATATGGTCAGGTCTGTGGGAGCTTGGATCTGTACATGACTTTTATAAATGGTGTTTGATTTGTACAGTGGTGCTTGCTTTGTGCATGATGTTTACTATGGTTGATTAGATCTACACATGTTTGTTACCTAGGGTTCTGCATGAGCTGCTTATTATGGATGCATGGTTCTATACATTCATTTTAACCATGGGTGTTTGGTTGGCATGTTCCTTAGAGTTGGAACTTCCTTTTGTACATGTTTATTATTGTTGGTGTCCACTATCCTCTAAATGCTCTTTGCTATTGATGTTTGGTTCTGCAAATGCTCATTGCTATGGGTTTTTGGTTTTGTACATGGTGATTACCATGGGTGCTTGCTTTGTGCATGCTCTTTATCATGGTTGATTAGTTGTGTACACATCATAGTAAGACCTCATCTGGAATATGCAGTTTCATTTTGAGCACCAGCTCACAAAAAGGCTATCGGGGGACTGGAGAAAGTGTAGAGAAGGGCAACCAAACTGATAAGAGGCATGGAGGAGCTCGGCTATGAAGAAAGATTTGAGGAACTGAATTTCTTCACTCTTGAGAAGAGGCGATTAAGGGGGGATATGTTCAACATGTATAAATATGTATGGGGTCCATATAGTGAACTTGGTGTTGCCTCATTCACAGAGGACAAGGGGGCACTATTGACATCTGGAGGAAAGGCGATTATTTTTCCAAATGCGGAAAGGTTTCTTTAGAGTAAGAGCTGTGAAAATGTGGAATAGACTCCCTCCAGAGGTGGTTCTGGTCAGCTCAGTAGATTGCTTTAAAGGAACACTAAAGTCAGGTTTTTTTTTTTTTTAAATAACAAACATGTTATACTTACCTCCACTGTGCAGTTCGTTTTGCACAGAGTGGGCCGGAAAGCTGTCTTCTGGGGTCCCTCGGCGGCTGTCTGGGCTCCTCCTCGCAAAAGCTTTCCATCTTCATGCGAGGGCGCTCACACGGTGGAAAGCTTTTGCGAGCGCTCTCCCTTGATACAGCGGCGCCCATAGCCGCCGACTGTATCACTCGGCCCCGCCCCTGGTGCGCCGCGTCATCCGCTATGATTGACAGCAGCGCCAGCCAATGGCTGTGCTGCTCTCAATCCGCCCAGCCTAGCCAATCAACGGCCAGGCTGGGAACCAAAGAGGATGACGTGGATGCGCCCGGGAGTTTCGAACGGTAAGGTAAGTAAAACGGGGACTCGGGGGGGGGGGGGGGGCGGAGCTGTGAGATGTTTTTTTATCTTAATGCATAAGATGCATTAAGGTAAAAAAAAACTTTTACCTTTACAACCCCTTTAAAAAAAGCCTGGATTCTTTCCTTAATGTACATAATATAACTGGGTACTGATATTTATAGGTAAAGTTCCATCACCTCTTGGGGGATCAAGAAGGATTTGTCTCTCTTTTCCTCCAGATGTAAAGAGTGCCCCCTTGTCCTCTGTGATGACCTTAAAGTGAATAACTCAACATCAAGTTCACTATGTGGATATGTTGATAATATCCCTCTTAATCTCCTCTTCTCAATAGAGAGTAATTGTATTTAATCTTTCCTCATAGCTGAGCTCATCCATGCCTCTTATCAGTTTGGTTGCCCTTCTCGGCACTTTCTCCAGTTCCCCGATATCCTTTTTTAGAATTGGAATTGGTGCCCAAAACTTGATTTGTACAGGGGCAAAATCTCTCTTGAGTCATACCTCTTTTAATACAAGAAAGGATTTTGCTTGTTTTGGAAACCGCAGCTTTTCTGTGCAAAGTAAATGTAAATGTTCTGGCAATAATCACAAGCTTTGCCAAACTGAATGGATCATGCTTCAGTGTACACTTGTGGTCAGTGTCATAACCTGACAGAAGCGATGGTTTTAAAAGTGTGTTCTTTCATTCTTCATACTCCCCATTCTCTTCACTCACCATAAAGAAAACCTGTTTCAGAACTGGACAGTTCAAAACTAAGAATATGTTGAAAAGCTGCATAAACTGAGTTTACCTCCAGTGAAATCTGCACGTCGCAACAATCCGTTGATCCATACCATAGAGTGAATGTATTTTTAAACTTTTCCAGATTACCGCTGCTCCCGATATTGACTATTGAGAATTTTCGGGACTACCCCTTTTCCTGACTGGTGGCCTGTCGGGATAAGTTGATCCAATTTAAGGTCTTTGCACAGGATTTATTTGTTGAGATCCCTTTGAATGTCGATGTCTGTCTACTTGGACTGTGGGGCGCACTGGCCTTCCATCGGGCACTAAGGACTCTTATTGGTCTACAACTTTTTTTATGCATGCAAGGCTATTACCCTAAAGTGGAAGTTCAAAGAGGCTCCCACGTTTTCTCCGTGAAAGTTCTGATAAATAAGGTGGTACCCCTTTACAAAGCAATGTATGTTTCTCGTGGGTGTCCTCAAAAGTTCAACAAGGTGTGGGACTTATGGCTTTATTCTCCCTTTACAGCCACATAATAACATTTTGATTGTACCATAACCACTGGGTGATTGTCCTCCCCATGACTCTAGAGTGATGGTGGACTTGAGAAATGCTAGTATTCACCTAGGGAGATAGATGTGTTTATATCCATTAGGCCCCTTTGGCACTGGGCACAAAAGGTGCGCTAGCCGTATAGCGGCGCTATTTTTAACGCCGCTATACCATTGTTTTTACCGCGATATTCAGCTGCTAGCGGTGCGGTTTTGACCCCCGCAAGCGGTTGAAAAAGGGTTAATACCGCCGGCAATGTGCCTTTGCAGAGGTGCATTGCCGGCGGTATTACCACGGTTTCCTATTGCTTTCAATAGGAAGGAGCGGTGGAGGAGCGGTAAACACCCCGCTCCTTCGCCGCTCCAAACATGTGGCTAGCAGGACTTTTGGAGTGGCCCTGCTAGCGCACCGCTTCAGTGTGAAAGCCTTCAGGCTTTCATGCTGAAGAATGCAGGGCAGGATTTTTTCAGGCGGTAATTAGACGTTATTTTATTTTTTATTTTTTTTCAAAACACTTTATTGAAGTTTTCATAGTACAGAGTCAATCCACAAAGCGTCACACCAACATGGGGAACATTGTCTTACATGTAAAGTGGGTACAACAGAGAATTAGCTTTGAGTACAAAATCAAGAGGAACCGATAAAAGAATGCATATAACAAAAACATAAACAGACAAAGTCCTCCCCGACCAGTGGGGTGGGGTCCTAAGGGATGTAAGGTATTCAGTACTTTGGAAGGGGAGGGGCCTATAGGCGCAATAGGGCTTCGAACTGAGGGGGCCCTGAGTGCTTCTCGGAAGTTTCCTGTCTAACAGTCTGCTCTCGGGCTCTAATGTGTGTGTAGTTTTGGCATGCACACACTGTGTGTAGGCCCAATGGAGGTAGCACATCGCCGTATGTCTTCAGGAGTTACGACAGAGGTACAAGTGTGGTACTTACTGGGCATTATACACACACAAGGTAGGGGCAGGGTGGGCAGGGAGACACGGGGGGTACCAGGGGGTACGGGGCGGGCGTTCAAAATGCGCTAAGTGGTATTCGGAACGTCCGCTGCTCTGGAGTCAGGGTCCGTCGTACCTAGGGAGTCTCTGTAATGTGACCAGCAGGCCCAAGTGGTCCTGAACGCTTCGTGCGTGTCTTTGGTCTGGTGGATAATTTTTTCCATGTCTTCAATTTTATTGACCCGCTTGATCCAATCAGCAATGGTTGGGGAGGTGGTGGTCTTCCAGTGTACTGGGATGCATTGGGTGGCTGCATTGATGAGGAGCAGGGTGAGGGATTTGGAGTAGGATTTCCTAGATAATGACGTATGATGTAGAAGGTACTGCGCCGGGGTAAAGTCAGGGGTATAGGTGGCGATATGTGTGATGAGGTCGTGAACCTTCTTCCAGAAAGGTCTGATCTGTGAGCACTCCCACCAGATGTGTAGAAGAGACCCCACGGCCGAATTACATCTCCAGCACGTAGGAGGGACATTAGGGAAGATTTTGTGTAACCTTTCGGGAACCCGATACCAACGCGAATACAATTTGAACCTGTTCTCCTGCGCGGAGACGTTAATGGAACCCTTGTGGGCGTGTTCCCAGACCCGCTCCCAATCGTCGGGGGATATGTCGATCGACAGGTCTGTCTCCCATGCACGATGTATGGAGTCAAGTGGAACCCTTTTAGGCTGGAGAAAGGCGTAAAGAATCGAGATCAAGTGGGTTTGTGCGCCCGAGTCCATACAAAGTTTCTCGAATGGGGTGTGTTCCCTGTGCCAACTGGACATCGTCGGGGTGCTCTGAAGAAAGTGTCTGACCTGTAAGAATTTGAAGAAGGGTATTTTCAGGTTCGGGAACTGTGAGGACATTTCAGCATGGGACAGCAGGGAGCCTGCCCTTAAGAATTGACCTGCCCTGGCGGGTGTATCAGCGGGAGTCGTTTCCCCCGACCTTGGGGTGATGCCTGGAGGGAAGTCAGGATTTCGGGTGATGGGTGTCATGGGCCCAGGGGAAGGAGCAAAGTCTAGATCGCGGCATGCGGCTCGAAAGGTTGCTAGAGTGGGGCCTATCAGTGGGTGTTCCTTACACGTCTTTGGCACCGCGTTAGCGCTAATCCAGGGAATGTGCGCTATCGGGAAGTCCACAAAGGAATCCTCTATCGCTACCCAATCTTTATTTAGCTCGTGTCTGTGCCAGTCCACTATCCTGGTGAGCTGGCAGGCCTTATAGTATAGGGAGATGTCTGGGAGGCCCAGTCCACCCCTCAGCTTCGGGAGAACAAGTCTGCTCCACCTCAGCCGGGGAGGGGAGTTCGCCCACAAAAAGGACCTGCAAATATGTCTGAGGGACGTAAAGTATGCTGGGGGAGCTTAATTGGGACGGCTTGCATTTTGTATAACAGCCTGGGCAAAACGTTCATTTTTAAAATTGCCGCCCTCCCAAACCACGAAAATCGGCCCCTGTGCCAGGCGTGCAGGTCTTCCCGAATGGTTTGTAGCAAGGGTGGGAAATTTTCTGTATACAGGTCAGTCAGCACCGATGGGAGTTGGACGCCCAGGTATGTGATAGCGTTAGGTTCCCATCGGAATGGAAAATTCTGTCGACACAAGGACACCGTCGCGCCCGGGAGGGTGACGTTCAGTGCAGTGGATTTGTGAAAATTAATTTTCAGGTTGGAGAGTCTGTTGAATAGTTCAAAGTCTTTCAACAGATTGGGAATGGTATTAATTGGGTCCCGAAGGAATAATAGTACGTCGTCTGCATACGCCGCTACTTTACAGATTTTCTGGGCAATGTTGATTCCCTTAACGTCTGGGTTATCACGCAACCTGCGAAGGAACGGCTCCAGCAGGAGAACAAACACTATGGGGGAAAGAGGGCAGCCCTGCCTGGTACCATTGGCAATGGAGAAGGCGTCCGACAGTCGACCATTCACCCTGACTCGAGCCGTAGGGGCGGAGTATTAGACGCTATTTTTAGCGCCAAACCGCCTGAAAAAACATGTCAGTGTGATAGGGGCCTTAGAGATGTTTTGTCTTTTCCGGATGAGCTTAGCTGACCTGAGTGAGTCCACCAGGAAGCTGTCAATGTGCTGGGCAAATCATAGATAGCCAAGGCATTCCCTTTTCAGGTGTTCCGGAGACGTTTTGATAAGCAAGCCACTGGAAGTAGTATGCCGCGTACACACGATTGGACATTCCGACAACAAATTTTGTTGTCTGAAAATTTGAGAACCAGCCCTCAAGTTTTTGTTGTCAGAAATTCCAACAGAAAATGTCTGATGGAGCCTACACACAGATACAAACAAGCTCCCATCGAACATTTGTTGTCGGAAATTCCGATCGTGTGTACGGGGCAGTAGAGTTTGGGAGAAGTGAGACCTGCCTACCGATGAGAGAAACTCCAGCCAGACTTCTTGACTGTAGAAGCATGACTAGATTTGTGGCTTTTACACGTGAAGTATAGATGGTCTGGATCAGGGATCCTCAAACTACGGCCCTTCAGCTGTGGTGGAACTACATTCCCATGAGGCATTGTAAAAATCTGACATTCGCAGACATGACTAGGCATGATGGGAATTGTAGTTCCTGAACAACTGGAGGGCCGTAGTTTGAGGATCCCTGGTCTGGATAATTTAAATAAAGTAATAGCTTTTCCTGCAGTTCGGTCACATTTGTGGGCTGATTTTTATCACCTATTTCCAGCTGCCGCGGCAGGCTTTCATCTGGTGCGATTAGTGTTTGATGATGCCCCGGTACATTCAGACACTCCTGAGGGTTGAGGTCGCCAGTAATGATTGCTGGGAGGTATTTGTTTGCTAGATTGTGAATTCTCTGAGGTCTGCAGTTATTGCTCAGGTTATCTTGAAAAAAGCTTCATGAAAGACTTGGTTTGACTGAATTTGTAATCATTATACATGTATTTTAAGGGAAAAGTAAAGTCTATTTCCATTGAAGAATTTACTTTAAATCATTGAGTGTTGAACCTTTTAGGTGAAGTCCCTCTCAGAGTTTGTACTGGAATATGTCCCTATTGGAACGTGTCCCCTTACTTTATTTCCTAGTGATAAGATGGTCACAGTGAAGGAAATAAAAAATCACTTAAATTTAGGCCACTTTCACACTGGGTCGCAGGTGGAGTTGGCAGTAAAGCGCCACTATTTTTAACGACGCTTTACTGTCATTTTTACTAAGGTATTTGGCCACTAGCAGGGTACTTTTAACTCCCCTAGCGGGCAAAAGCGCTGCTGCAGTGGCGCTTTCCAGCGGTTTGGCCGCGGTGCCCATTAATTTCAATGGGCAAGAGCAGCGTACACACCGCTTCTTTCCTGCTCCAAAGATGCTGCTTGCAAGAATTTTTTTTTTTATTATTTTTTTTTCCTGTCAGCGTACCGCTCCAGTGTGAAAGCCCTTTCACGCTGGAGTGTATGGAGCCACTCTTTCATGGCGCTTTGCAGGCTATTTTTAGTGTTATAGCGCGTCATTGTGAAAGGGATCTTATAGTTAGAGATTAGAAACTCTAGAGAGTCCATTGGACTTTTTTCATCGGAAAAAACGATCGTGCGTAATAGGTCACTTAAATAATGTTTATTAATAAAGTGTTAAAATGCACTTACATTTTCCCATTAAAAACAAGCATTCCAATATAGCAGGTGAATATGGAAACCGAAACCGTGATTGACCCCGTGCATTCCACCTACATCTCAAGAAACCAGAAGTGACGTATCTCAGATGTTCACCCTACGTATTTCGTCAGTTCCATCTGACGTCATCAGGAGTCATGAAATGATTAGGGTAGAGCATCTGAGATATGCCACTTCCGGTTTCTTGGGACGCACAACGTCTGCACTAAGATACAGGTAATAAGTTCCCACTGACACCATTGATCATTTTAGCTATGTGTAAGGGGGTAACTCTGCCCAATGACCACACGTGTAAGGGGCATTCTTCCCACTGACCATCACACTAATGTATCATAACTTGTATAGATATTGGGCCAGATTCAGGAACACTTGCGCTGGAGTATTTCGATATGCGCCGCGTAACTGTGATGATGCGCCATCGTTTCTATGTGCCCGTACCCACCAAACTAGATGCGCCCAATAACGGGTCATTTGCGACCGGCGGAACGTTCCGACGCCAGAGTATCGTCAGCGCTTATTTTCGCTGGGCGCATCAGTCGCGCCCATTGATTTCCCCTGCAAATATGCAAATGAGGGATTTTTCCCAATTCACGAACGGATTAGCACCATACGCTGGCTACATGCGCCGCGCGTATCTCGTCCGTCCGGCGCAAAGTTATTTCTACAAAAGGCTGCTTTATCTTTACTCCAGACGGCCACAGGTCAGCAGGAGAGCAGCTACAGCAGCGTTACCGACGATAAGAGCTAGCTGAGCACCCCCACTTGCAGGACAACACCTCTGTCCATGCTTGTCTGTCAAATTTTACAGCCATGGAGGAAGACATCATAGGTCTCCATAGCCGAGATGACGGCTGTCATCTCCTGGCCATTAAAGTTCAGCTTTCTCCTGTGTGTTTGCGGGGAATGGGAGCAGCTGTCTCAGAACAAATGTAACATCACTGCGGGGAGGGGGAGCAGGATATACTTTAGTGCCGGAATGGCGCTTCTACGGGCGCATTTAAATGCCCAACGGAAGGCATTGCGCTGACGTTTCCCGTGAAGTGGTGCCGACGGAAGTTGTGAGCATGCGCACAAAGGGGGCGAGTGGAGCCTCACTCACTGCGCATGCTCCGTGGATGATGCGCTGAACGTAAGCCTCTGCGCTGGGCTCCGCCCATCATTTACATATGATCACACCCACTTCCACTTGCATCGGGTTACGCCAGCGCATTATCGTTACTCTGGCGCAAGTTTACGCGCAACTGCTATGTGAATTACAGGACTTGCGCTGAAAGGGTCTTCAGAGTAACGTAAATGAGAAGCGTTACTCCAGAGGAAAGATACTCTCATCTACCTGAATCTGGCCCATTGTCATTTTTAGCAGGGGTTCCCTGGGCCAAAAAGTTAGTTCAGGGGTTACTCTGTTTTAAAAAGGTTCAGAAAGTGTGATTTAACCACTTTCTTCTCAGCACATTGTCAAATGATGTCCACAGATGGGCTCTCCCATCCTGAGCGGGCATCATATAATGTCCTCCGCTTCCTGCCGGTATAGGGGGCGTGCGTGTGACGCTGTGTCACTGAGGAGCTGATGCACGCACCTGGCGGCCACAATGTTCACTAGGCACCCGTAATCACTTCTGACAGAGCAGGAACGTGTGGATTTGTGTGTGTAAAAACAAAAATCAACGTTCTCTCAGGGGAGAGGAGACAGATTGTGTGTTTTTAGTATATAGGAGCACCGATCAGTCTCCTCCCCCAGTCAGTCCCATCCCCCCACAGTTAGAACACCCAGTGAGGGAACACATTTAACCCCTTGATCGCTCTCTAATGTTAACCTTTTTTTTGCCGGTGACATTTATACAGTAATCGGTGGATATTTATAGCACTGATCACTGTATAAATGTCAAAGGTTTCAAAAAAGTGTCTGATCTGTCCGCCTCAATGTCGCAGTCCCGATGAAAATCGTAGACCACTGCCATTACTAGTAAAAGAAATCATAATAAAAATTGGCATAAATCAATAACCTATTTTGTAGGCGCTATAACTTTTGCGCAAACCAATTAATATACGCTTATTGCGATTTATTTATTTTCCCCCCAAAAATATGTAGAAGAATACATATTGGCCTAAACTGAGGAAAAAAAGTGGATATTTATTATAGCAAAAGTAAAAAATATTGTTTTTTTTATTTTTTTTTGAATTTGTTGCTCTTTTTTTGTTAATAGCACAAAAAATAAAAAACACAGAGGTGATCAAATACCACCAAAAGAAAGCTCTATTTGTGGGGGAAAAAAGGGCGTCAATTTTGTTTGGGTACAGGTTTGCACGGCCGCGCAATTGTCAGTTAAATCGACGCAGTGCCGTATCACAAAAAATGGCCCGGTCAGGAAGGGGGTAAATTCTTCCGGTGCCTGAAGTGGTTAAATAATAATGCCATACATTTTAAATAAAAAAAATGCTTCTTAAGCGGCATAAGAAAATCACAAATCCATTAGTTGTCTGTAGTAAAATGTAAAAAAAAAAAATCATGCCGCTGTTGGTAAGCAGAAAAAAACTGCAGATGTAGACAACTGGCCTTATCAGAAGCCGTTTATTTAATTTACTTTTTGTATGCTCCTTTTCATCGGAAAATATACACAGATTTTTGTTTTCAATTTTATTATTGCTGTTCATTTTTTTTTTTTGTTTTGGCATGCCGCACACAATATATACAGCAATATAAATTATCTATGTGTAAAGGTATGCATTCCCTCCTATGTAGCTGTACAACATAAATAATTGGAGGACCAGTTACCATGGCAACCGTCTCATAAAACGATGTGTAGGTGAATGCAGAGGTACAGAGGGATAAAAAAAAAAAAAAATGCACAGTCAGAGTAGGAAATTGATTGGTAAATTAAGTGGCACATGAGGTTTGTTTGAGCTGCTAAAACAAAAAAGAGAAGAGCGAGAGGGAGAGAGAAAGCGAGGGAGAGAGAGGGGGCGTTGTGAATGGTAAGTTTGTGGCGGCGGTCGGCTTTGTCTGCTGGAAGACGGAATATTGGATGGAGGAGAGTGGAGCCAGGAGGTTCCCCGTAGTGCATCGTGAGTCTGCCTTTTCTTTGTCTTTTCGGTTGAGTTCAGTCTCGTAGGGGCACCACGTGCTGTCATTTTGGCACAACGCAGTTCAGCTCATGATTCTGTCGCTGTGCTGAGGACCCCCTGGGTGTTTCTGGGCTTGACAATGCTGGTATGCTGTCAAGTGCTGAGGGGATCTTCAACACGGGGACATGAACTATGAGCTGGACTGCAGTGTACTGAAATGGCAACCTGTGGTGCCCCTGTGTGTAGACGTGTCCATCATAGGAAAATATGGATCCTCACCAGCACACCTTGGTCTAGTGATGATTATCTTATCCTTTTCTAACATCAACAGGCGTCATAGGACAACGTTTCAGACCTTAGCACCTTGCCTTGAAAAAGGGTCCTGCAAGGTCCTGAAATGTCCTTGGATGCATGACCCAAATGACAAGATTATCACCAGTCCAAGTTGTGCTGGTGAAGATCCTTATTTTCCTATGAGTGAATGGTGGTGCCATCCAGTACCTATGCCAGCTGTGGGTGAGCGGGTAAGACGAGCGATGGATACAATACAATTTCAACGTCCATCAAACTAATTTTCTGTAGGGTGTCGTGAAGGTGTATAGGGGGGGGGGGGCGGGCGGGCGCAAGCGTGCTGCCGTGTAACCGAGGAGATGATGCGCGTGCCCGGCGGCAGCGATGTCCACCGGGCATCCGCGATCACTCCTGACAGAGCAGGAACTAGGATCTGTGTGTGTGTCTTGACAGCATACCAGCATTGTCAAGCCCAGAAACACCCAGGGGGTCCTGAACTGGATGGACTTGTGTCTTTTTTCAACCTAGCTAACTATGTAACAAATCCATGTTCGGTCAGGGGAGAGGAGACAGATTGTGTGTTCCTAGTGTAGCGCTCACTCCCGCAGGAGCCGCTGGTTTGATGTGGGATCGGCGTAATTGAAGTTACCTCTGTAATATGTCTAGGGGTGATAGCAGTAATGAGAGCAGTGACAGAATGTCCAGGCAATTAGTTGACGTTTTCAATGCTTTTATTTCTTGGTCCAACACGACCAACAGTCAACTTGAGGTAGACAGGATAGGTTGGTGAAAAGAAGAACTTTGCAGATTCAGGCTATGAATATCCCTAAAGAAGATTTAGCGGTCGTGGTGGGAGCAATTGTAAACTCCAGGCTGGATTATGCAAATGCCCTTTACCTCGGCCTCCCCAAGTACCAAATCGCTCGTCTACAGGTCGTTCAGAATACGGCCGTTAGACTTGTGACTGGGAAAAAACCCTGGGAATCCATCTCACCATCACTGAGGGCACTTCATTGGCTGCCAGTCAAAGACAGAATTGCTTTTAAAGCTCTCTGTCTTACTCATAGATGTGTCCATGGGAATGCCCCACTTTATTTATGCGAAATAATAAAAGCGCATAATCCCAATCGCGTTTTGCGATCCACGAATCGGAACCTACTCCAGGTTCCGAAAGCCAACTTCAAGTCCAAAGGAGAAAGGAGATTCGCGATCCAAGGCCCCAGACTATGGAACGCTTTACCAACCAGCATTCGGTTGGAGGAGAACCACCTAGCATTTAGAAAAAAGGTCAAGACTTTTCTCTTTTGATATCAAAGGAGACAGGAACAACAAGCGCCCAGAGGCGATTCAGTTCGCATGTGTCGCGCTATACAAGTTTTTCATTCATTCATTCAATAGTAGAAGAGAAGCAGTCCTGCTTCCGATAATTATACTCGCTTTCGTCGTCACCCCAGCCGGGATGGGTGCAGTGCACCCGGACAGGCCTCCCTTACAGACCTGACAGCCGGAGTGTCACTGTGAGCTCGAGGAGGAACAAGTCTCTGCCACCGACTTGGCTTTAGTGAATTAGTAAAGGCCTCTGCCACAGGTCCAATACTCAAGGACAAGAATTAAAGCGGATCCTCTCAGTAATTAGTTGAGGTCACCGACTAACAGTTTGCAGCATACAACCTGTCAGTGTCCGGTCACCCAGATCCCTGATGGTTCCGTCTAAATCCTATTGGATCACCTGCCTCCAGGTTCACCTCATACCGTCTCCCCACCAAACAGTATCCAGCCTGGGATCTCTCTCTAAGCGTGGGGTCCCAGTAAGTCACTGGGGCCCCTCTGCGACTTTAGTTGCCCTGAGCCAGGAGGGCTCAGAGTCTGGAACTCCACGTGGCACGTGCGCCCCGGCCAGGTGGGCCATAGTAGCGGGGCCTGTGATGTGCGCACACCCTAAAGGTGGCTGCCGCACCTGCGACCCGTTGCGGGTAGAAGACCCGGAAACAATGGCGTCAACGTCAGAAATACCCTCCCCCAGCATGCCCCGCGAGGGAGAACACCCTCTAATTGGCTGCTGGGGAAAGGCGATTTCCACCTGTACCCTCTGGTGTCACCTGTCGACCAAAGAATAGAAGTGTATCCCAGGAATACAGAATGGGACCACAGGGAGTCTAGCCCGAACAATTTGGATAAATAAACATGGATGAGAGCAATGTAACTCTCTCATCCCCCTCTAAATCTTAAAAGTGTCCTAACTGAAAGTATAGGGGCGCTACACTAGTATATAGTTTGACGGGTGTTTACAGGGTCCCATGTTTATTTTTTCCTCACAGCACCCCATGTTTTGTGTCATGTGTTTCAATGGTACGGATAGGATGGTCGAGGACAATAATGTGAAGGTGAAGGGCTGAGGACTCTGATGTGAGGGGAAGGGATGCTGGGGGACTGAGGATTCTTATTTAAGGGGGGGGGGGGTTGAGGTATTTTGTGAAACGGGGCAGCTAAAGACTTTTGTGATATGGGGAGACTGAGGACTCTTGTGAAATGGGGGGGGCTGAGGTATTTTGTGAAATGGGGGATTGAGGAGTCTTTTGAAATGGGGGGATTGAGGACTCTCGTGAAATGGGGGGACAGGATTCTTGTGAAATGGGGGGGGGGGCGGCTGAGGGCTCTTGTGAAATGGAGGGACTAAGGACATTTGTTAAATGGGGGGGACAGGACTCGTGTGAAATGGGGGGGACTGAGGACTTGTGTGAAATGGGGGGGGGGACTGAGGACTCGTGTGAAATGGGGGGGACTGAGGACTCGTGTGAAATGGGGGGGACTGAGGACTCGTGTGAAATGGGGGGGACTGAGGACTCGTGTGAAATGGGGGGGACTGAGGACTCGTGTGAAATGGGGGGGACTGAGGACTCGTGTGAAATGGGGGGGGACTGAGGACTCGTGTGAAATGGGGGGGGACTGAGGACTCGTGTGAAATGGGGGGGGACTGAGGACTCGTGTGAAATGGGGGGGGACTGAGTGCTCGTGTGAAATGGGGGGGGGACTGAGTGCTCGTGTGAAATGGGGGGGGGGGGGGCTGAGGTATCTTGTGAAACGGGGGGATTGGGGACTGTTGTGAAATGAGGGGACTGAGGACTCTCGGGAAATGAGGGAATTGAGGGCTGTGCTGTGGAGAGGGGAAACCAAAGTGTCTGATGTTAATGGAGGACTTTTATGTAATAAGTGGGGCTTCCAATATGATAGACTCCATTCCAGACTGGGGTGCCTTGAAGCTTCAGTGCATTATTTACTAGTTGTAGTCAGTGTTTTAGTGGCATCTCAGATTTTGAAATGCTGAAGATAGATAAAAAATAACTATTGATCTGCCAGAAATCCAGTGAGCTCCTAACTCCCTTGTTTGAGCTGACGGCACACTCTCTTTAATGGACTGGAATCCCAAACATTGTCCTTAGACCCTCCTAAGTTTTCCTTTGCTGGACTGCAGGAGAAGACGTTCTG
Organism: Rana kukunoris; assembly: GCA_029574335.1. Classification (NCBI taxonomy): domain Eukaryota; kingdom Metazoa; phylum Chordata; class Amphibia; order Anura; family Ranidae; genus Rana; species Rana kukunoris. Next base: position 48,521,600 of record CM056049.1, read on the forward strand.
TAGTCCCATAGAGAAGAACTCAGGCAGGGCCACTCCCTGCCCACCTCCGAGCACAGTCTCTTGGTTCCACCCCCTACCCACCTCCGAGCACAGTCTCTTGGTTCCACCCCCTACCCACCTCCGAGCACAGTCTCTTGGTTCCACCCCCTACCCACCTCCGAGCACAGTCTCTTGGTTCCACCCCCTACCCACCTCCGAGCACAGTCTCTTGGTTCCACCTCCGAGCACAATCTCTTGGTTCCACCCCCCACCCACCTCCCAGTACCACCACTTTTAGAGATTACAGAACCAAGTATCATTTTGTGGTGATAAGTAATTTGTATGGAATTTTTTAAATAATAACAAGAAAAGCAGGAAAGTAGATCCCCGCAGCCAGCAGCAATGAACCCCAACAAGACCAGCCCAGTATCAATAAGCTCTCCAGCAGAGAGCAACAATCCAACCCTTCCCTCAACAGTAGATCCCTTCCAGGAATAATTGACCCCCAGCAACAGAAGCACAACCAGCAACAATAGACCTCCCAGCAACAATAGACTGCCATGCAAAAATAGATGCCCTACAGCAACAATAGATCCCCCAAGCAGCCAGCAACAATAGATCCCCCCCCCATCAGTAGATCTCTTCCAGTAACAATCTCTTCCAGTACAACATAAGCCCGCCCCCCCTGCAACAATAGACCCCCACCAGCAACGGTAATAGACTTCCCCAGCAACAATAGACCGCCATGCAAAAATAGATCCCCAGAAACAATAGATCCTCCAGCAGCCTGCATCAATAGACCCTTTAGTACACCCCAGCACCCCTTGCCATTACATACAATTAGTCCAGGAGATGCCGGAACTGCGTTCCCCCACATTTCTGCAAAAAAAAAAGCCCTGGTTGTCACCATGCAACAGGAAGTTACAAGTTCACTGGATTTCTGGCAGGATCAACAAATATTTTTCAATATTTTACAGCATTTTTTACTAAAGCATGGGGAAATGTGCATGTATGTGGAGATTCTTTTTTCTTTTATATTTGGCTCAGACGTACACCCTTTAATATTTGTCTTGGATGATTGTTATCACCACGTCGCACCTTGCCCTATCATGTGCCAACGTTCGTTCAGGATCTCCGCTTGCATCTGGTAAACGTGAGCCCCCGGCGCGGAGGCTGGAATCGTTCTCTCCGGTGTGGGCTGCAGAAGCCAGGGGTCAGCCTTTTGTTAAGGCGTTTTTTGTTTTGTGCGCTCGCTGTGTGATGATGAGAAATGCAGATTGTATTGGTCACAGTGAAAATGACTGCGGTAGATTGTGTGCATTAGTAGAAAACCTCGAGGAGACCTTCCATGTGAGCTATTCATTGCAGAAGCAACTACTTGTGTGTAATTAAGAGGAACTCTGTACTTTGTGGACGGCCTATAGGTTGGGCGGTTTAATGTTGCTTGAAGTCATAATGAAGGGGGGGGGGGGTTAATGCTGCACGCGGTATTTATTTATAATCCACGTGTATGGCATTTTCCGAGTGTTTAATGCTGAACTGCAGGCAGATATAAAAAACACAAATGCATGCAGCTCTGTAATAACTGATACATTATTAGTACAATCAGTGTGTTTGCATTGCAGGAGAAGCAGCAGGCAGTTCAAAAATCATGCTGATAGGAGGAGAGAGCAGATTGACCGAAATATGAGATCATCACTGTGCTGCTTCTCCTTCCACTGGCCAGTCACAGGCTGGGGTGGGTTCAGAATGACCTGAAAAAGCAGCAGCTCGCTAAGCCAATCAGTTCAAGGAGCATGCTGATAGGAAGAGAGAACAGGGTGATAGGGAGATGAGATCTTTACTGAGCTGCTTCTCCTTTCACTGTTCAATCACAGGCTAGTGGATGGGAAGGGAGTTGAACAATGCTGGCCGTAAGACTAGAGCAAAAAAAGAAGCCTCAACCCACTGGGCCAATCATTTCAATGAGAATGCTGATTAACCAAAAGATGAGATCATCACTGAGCTGCTTTTCCTTTCACTATTGAGGGTTCGACAAAATCCGGTCGCAATTGCGACTAGAATTGGCGACCTGTCGCCCGGGGAAGAAAGCCTATGCCTGCAGAAGGCCGCAAAGCTGCGGCCTTAAGTACCGGCCGGCGCAGCCCAACACGATCGTGTGGTGGGGAGGTGGGGGGCGCACGGAGACAAGATACCCCATCCTATGTCACCGTGCTCCGCTGCCACGCGATCGCATCTGGCCGCTCCGGCCGGTAATTGAGGCCGCGGCTTTGCAGCCTTCTGCAGGCCTATGCTTCCTTCTGTGATCTGGTGCCATCTTGTGGTGGCCGTTGGCATGACAAGTAAACCAGCAATTCTGACGGAGCTTCCCCAGTGTTTTCACTGACATCGCCATACCTCCTAATTAGAGCCCCCAAATATTATATGTATTTTTTTTATTCTAACACCCTAGAGAATAAAATCGCGGCGGTCTTACAACTGCAGTTTTTTTGGAAAAAATACACTTTTTTTTATAAAAAAAATAAGACAACAGTAAAGTTAGCCCAATTTTTTTATATTGTGAAAGATAATGTACGGGGAGTAAATTAATACCCAACATGTCACGCTTCAAAATTGCATCCGCTCGTAGAATGGCGACAGACTTTTAGCCTTTAAAATTTCCATAGGCGACGTTTAAAAAATTCTACAGGTTGCATGTTTCAGGTTACAGAGGAGGTCTAGGGCTAGAATTATTGCTCTCGCTCTACCAATCGCGGCGATACCTCACATGAGTGGTTTGAATACCGTTTACATATGCGGGCGCTACTCACGTATGCGTTTGCTTCTACGCGCAAGCTCAGCGGGACGGGGCACGTTTTCTGGCTCCTAACTTTTTTAGCTGGCTCCTAGATTCCAAGCAAATTTGTCAAACCCTGATAGAGAGATATATAGATATATATATATATATCTATATATCTATATTTTATATATATACACACACACACACTTACATTCTGCGGTCAGCATATACCATCTGTGTCCCGTTCACTTCTTATCCCGCAGCCAAAACTGGAAGTTTGAAAAAATCTTCCCAAAGTGAGGGAATCCCTGGTTGTCACCAGAGCTAGTGTCCACATTGAAATGCGAAAGGAAGAAGCAGCCACATAGCCAATCAGTTTATGTGCTGACAAGAAAGGTACTGATAGGTGGAGAGAACGGAGTGACAGAGTATTGAGCTCATTATTGTGCTGCTACTTTGTTTTCATTTTGTTCGTTTGGCGAGTCAAAGATGACCTGGGCTCAGATCTAAGGCTGCCCATCAGACTGAGGACATCTAGTGGCAGAAAAAAAAAGAACTGCGGGTGAAATCTCTAGATTGAATGTAAATATTGCTTTTTTTTTTATTGCATTTATTATCAGTTTTACTTGGCTGTACAGGGATTGCAAGATACAAATTTCTGGTCAAATTCTGGTACTCGCATTTATAAAATAGATATATTACTGATTACAGACCTGCATTGACTTGTGTCTGTTATTACAGTCTGCAGTTTAGCTATAACCACTTCCCACCCTTAGGACATACTTGTACATCCTTAAACAGGAAGGGTGATCTCTCCATCATTGCTGCAACAACAGTCCAGGTATATATATATTTTTTTTAGGACCAGTGATTTCCTACAAAGTAAAAGGGATCAGAGTGACTATACAGCCTCTGGATCACTTTTACAGGTTGTGGAAGTGGGTCTCACCCCCCCCCCCCTCTCCATCCCGCCATACGGGCTCTACCATCCTATCAGGAAACCCAGTAATGATGCAACCAGCGCCATCTGATGCCCAAGACAGTGAAAGGAACCAACATTGTTCCTTCCCCCTCTGTGATGTCAGAAACAACAAGGATTTTGTCTGCTCAATTTGTTGTAAGAAAGCATCTGATCAAACCGATCTCAGTTTTATCAGATGGTTTGGAGGGAAGAGGGGAGGTCTGGGGTCTAATAGACCCTAGGCATGGGTGTTGCTAGGTCTACAAAAGATCTGGGGCTAGAGCCCATAGCAGTAAAGTAAAGAGTCATATATAATATAAGTGTGTATGTGTATATATAATATGTGTGTATATATATATATATATATATATATATATATATATATATATATTGTCATTGCATTTCTGAGTGTGGATGAACCCTTACATTAGGGTTCCCAGAGAGCCTCCCCATACATCAGGATGCCCAGAGAGCCTCCCCATACATCAGGATGCCCAGAGAGCCTCCCCATACATCAGGATGCCCAGAAAGCCTCCCCATACATCAGAAGCCCAAAGCCTCCCCATACATCAGATGCCCAGAGAGCCTCCCCATACATCAGGATGCCCAGAGAGCCTCCCCATACATCAGGATGCCCAGAGAGCCTCCCCATACATCAGGATGCCCAGAGAGCCTCCCCATACATCAGGATGCCCAGAGAGCCTCCCCATACATCAGGATGCCCAGAGAGCCTCCCCATACATCAGGATGCCCAGAGAGCCTCCCCATACATCAGGATGCCCAGAGAGCCTCCCCATACATCAGGATGCCCAGAGAGCCTCCCCATACATCAGGATGCCCAGAGAGCCTCCCCATACATCAGGATGCCCAGAGAGCCTCCCCATACATCAGGATGCCCAGAGAGCCTCCCCATACATCAGGATGCCCAGAGAGCCTCCCCATACATCAGGATGCCCAGAGAGCCTCCCCATACATCAGGATGCCCAGAGAGCCTCCCCATACATCAGGATGCCCAGAGAGCCTCCCCATACATCAGGATGCCCAGAGAGCCTCCCCCTTTCTTCAGGATGCCCAGAGAGCCTCCCCATACATCGGGATGCCCAGAGAGCCTCCCCATACATCAGGATGCCCAGAGAGCCTTCCCATACATCAGGATGCCCAGAGAGCCTCCCCATACATCAGGATGCCCAGAGAGCCTCCCCATACTTCAGGATGCCCAGAGAGCCTCCCCATACATCAGGATGCCCAGAGAGCCTCCCCATACATCAGGATGCCCAGAGAGCCTCCCCATACATCAGGATGCCCAGAGAGCCTCCCCATACATCAGGATGCCCAGAGAGCCTCCCCATACATCGGGGTCCCCAGAGAACCTCCCCCTTTCTATTGGAGTCCCCAGAGAGCCTCCCCCTTTCTATTGGGGTCCCCAGAGAGCCTCCCCATACATCAGGATGCCCAGAGAGCCTCCCCATACATCAGGATGCCCAGAGAGCCTCCCCATACATCAGGATGCCCAGAGAGCCTCCCCATACATCAGGATGCCCAGAGAGCCTCCCCATACATCAGGATGCCCAGAGAGCCTCCCCATACATCGGGGTCCCCAGAGAGCCTCCCCATACATCGGGGTCCCCAGAGAGCCTCCCCCTTTCTATTGGGGTCCCCAGAGAGCCTCCCCCTTTCTATTGGGGTCCCCAGAGAGCCTCCCCCTTTCTATCGGGGGCCCCAGAGAGCCTCCCCCTTTCTATCGGGGTCCCCAGAGAGCCTCCTCCTTTCTATCGGGCTCCCCAGAGAGCCTCCTCCTTTCTATCGGGCTCCCCAGAGAGCCTCCCCCTTTCTATCGGGGTCCCCAGAGAGCCTCCTCCTTTCTATCGGGGTCCCCAGAGAGCCTCCTCCTTTCTATCGGGGTCCCAAGAGAGCCTCCCCCTTTCTATCGGGGTCCCCAGAGAGCCTCCTCCTTTCTATCGGGGTACCCAGAGAGCCTCCTCCTTTCTATCAGGGTCCCCAGAGAGCCTCCTCCTTTCTATCGGGGTCCCCAGAGAGCCTCCCCCTTTCTATCGGGGTCCCCAGAGAGCCTCCGCCTAGTGCAGAGGAGGAAGGGGAATCCTCCTCCGCTTTGAATGCTGGGAAGGAAGTGAGTTGTGGCCGTAATGTCACTGGTGGCTAGACGCTAGGGGGCTCTAGCAACCAGTGCCCAAGAGTCAGGTGGGGCGGAGCCAGTGCTATCATGGCTCAGTCCACCCCTGTCCCCTGCATTCCCGATCGGGACATACTGCACCCACTTGGTAAGAGACTAGGGGCTGTGGGCCCCAGACTCGGGGCTATAGCCACCCCCTAGCGATGCCACTGACCCCAGGTCTCTTCATATACAGCTCCTGTCACTGCCCAAGCTATCACAAGGGAATTTGTTTATCTCTTGTGATAGCAATAAAGTTGAAAAATAAAAAATGAAAGGTACAGTGTAAAAAATAAATGAATGTAAATTTAAAGTGCATGTCAGGATTGGTCCGGACTGGAAGTAGTTAATAGAGACTTGCAAGGAGATCGCATGGCGCAGAGCGATGTTCTACATTGAGCAACGGTCTTCTTACAGGAATACATTTGAGAACGCTCTGCAGATGTAATGACTCAGGACATTATGTTCCAATCACTATTGTGTCTGCCGAACTGTCAGGAAGACTCTGTATTTCTCTGACACATCTCTCTCCGCTCTGCGTGTTCTCCGGATGAAATTAACACTTTGCACTCGGATTTGATAGCACTGTATGTATGAGTGGCAATTAGATGTCCATTTAACATTCGTCTGGAATTACTGTGTGTCTCTAACCACAACATTTGTTTGGCATATAGAGTAGAAAAGTTTTTTTTTTTCATCTGTGCTGGGGAGGATTTCTTGTGATTTTATGTCTCAGACGTGCTGGGAATGTAACTGTCACATTGGTTGTGCTGTCAGTGTCAGCCAAACTGTCAAGCTATCCAATGGTTGGTGTCATGACTGATCACATGTGCACACCATGACAGTTGGAGATGAAACGGAGGCCAAGAAGGCAGCTTCCTTGACTGAAAAAAATAGAAGGGTTTAGTTCTGCTTAGTGGCTGCTGGCAGCTTTAGTTCTACTCGGTGACCCCCCCCCCCCGACGACGCAGCATTAACAACCCCCGCAACACGTTAGCTGGTTGCACTTAACTGGACGGATGATGGCGGGTGTCCTCCAGCAGGTGTGGGGTCTGGGCAGCGTCTCCAGACTAGCGGGTGTGGGGTCTGGGCAGTGTCTCCAGACTAACGGGTGTGGGGTCTGGGCAGTGTCTCCAGACTAACGGGTGTGGGGTCTGGGCAGTGTCTCCAGACTAACGGGTGTGGGGTCTGGGCAGCGTCTCCAGACTAACGGGTGTGGGGTCTGGGCAGCGTCTCCAGACTAACGGGTGTGGGGTCTGGGCAGCGTCTCCAGACTAACGGGTGTGGGGTCTGGGCAGCGTCTCCAGACTAGCGGGTGTGGGGTCTAGGCAGCGTCTCCAGACTAGCGGTGTGGGGTCTGGGCAGCGTCTCCAGACTAGCGGTGTGGGGTCTGGGCAGCGTCTCCAGACTAGCGGGTGTGGGGTCTGGGCAGCGTCTTCAGACTAGCGGGTGTGGGGTCTGGGCAGCGTCTTCAGACTAGCGGGTGTGGGGTCTGGGCAGCGTCTCCAGACTAGCGGGTGTGGGGTCTGGGCAGCGTCTCCAGACTAGCGGGTGTGGGGTCTGGGCAGCGTCTCCAGACTAGCGGGTGTGGGGTCTGGGCAGCGTCTCCAGACTAGCGGGTGTGGGGTCTGGGCAGCGTCTCCAGACTAGCGGGTGTGGGGTCTGGGCAGCGTCTCCAGACTAGCGGGTGTGGGGTCTGGCCACCATAGGAATTCATGACCCCCTGAAAGGGGACAGGCGGATGGATAGGGGAGGCGGCGGTGGTGGTTTTGGGGGGTGGCGTCCACAATGCACAGGTCGCCATTCATTCTGCATTAATCTTTTTACGGGTTCTAACTTTACAAGTTTTTTCTGTTGTTTTGTACAGAATACAATGTATCCACTTCCAGCACAGGCATTTCTCTCCTACATGTAAAAATATGTATTAATTTGCTAGAAACTTACCTTGAACCCCCAAACATTATGGGCCAGATTCAGGTAGATGAGAGCATCTTTGCTCCAGAGTAACGCTTCTCATTTACGTTACTCTGACTACCCTTTCAGCGCAAGTACTGTTATTCACATAGCAGTTGCGCGTAAACTTGCGCCAGAGTAACGATAATGCGCTGGCGTAACCCGACGCAAGGGGAAGTGGGTGTGATCATATGTAAATGATGGGCGGAGCCCAGCGCAGAGGCTTACGTTCAGCGCATCAACCACGGAGCATGCGCAGTAAGTTAGGCTTTACTCGCCCCTTTGTGCGCATGCTCACAACTTCCGTCGGCACCACTTCACGGGAAACGTCAGCGCAATGCCTTCCGTTGGGCGTTTAAATGCGCCCGTAGAAGCGCCATTCCGGCACTAAAGTATATCCTGCTCCCCCTCCCCGCAGTGATGTTACTTTTGTTCTGAGATGGCTGCTCCCGTTCCCCGCAAACACACAGGACAAAGCTGAACTTTAATGGCCAGGAGCTGTCAGCCGTCATCTCGGCTATGGAGACCTATGATGTCTTCCTCCATGGCTGTAAAATTTGACAGACAAGCATGGACAGAGGTGTTGTCCTGCAAGTGGGGGTGCTCAGCTAACTCTTATCGTCGGTAACGCTGCTGTAGCTGCTCTCCTGCTGACCTGTGGCCATCTGGAGTAAAGATAAAGCAGCCTTTTGTAGAAATAACTTTGCGCCGGACGGACGAGATACGCGCGGCGCATGTAGCCAGCGTATGGTGCTAATCCGTTTGTGAATTGGGAAAAATCCCTCATTTGCATATTTGCAGGGGAAATCAATAGGCGCCACTGATGTGCCAAGCGAAATTAAGCGCTGACGATACTCTGGCGTCGGAACGTTCCGCCGGTCGCAAATGGCCCATTATTGGGCGCATCTAGTTTGGTGGGTACGGGCACATAGAAACGACGGCGCATCTTCACAGTTACGCGGCGCATATCGAAATACTCCAGCGCAAGTGTTGCTGAATCTGGCCCTATATATATATATTTTATAGCAGAGATCCACGAGAATAAAATGGCGGTCGTTGCAATTTATGTCACATGGTATTTGCACAGCAATTCTTCAAACACATTTTTTGGGGAAAAAAATACACTGTGATAAATTGTAATGCAAAAAAAGGAGATAAATTAATATCTGGTTTCGCTGATGGGCATTAATTGGTGTCACTGATGGGCACTGCTGAGGCTGAGGCTGCAGTGATGATCAGTGCCCTGTATACCTGTAAGTCTCCCCTGCTAGGAGATGCTGCTGATTGGCACTTTGTCAGTGTGAGGCCAGGAGGGCCAATAAATGGCACTTCTTCATTTGGTAAGGAGCTGCACACTGGGACTGTGATTGCCGTGCTGCACACCTCCATAGGCATGGGGATCCCACCTGCTGTCATTTTACTATGCAGTGGGCTACAAGGAGCGCATGCTTGTAGAATGGTGCCAAACTTTGCTTTGGTGCTATAGGCTAAGATAGCATGGGAGAGGCACTGGATGGGGACTGAAAGGGGGGGGGGATACAATTTTATGCCCGTAGCTGCAGTCATCGTACATATATCACTATATATATATATATATATATATATATATATATATATATATACACATACATACACGTTTTTCCAAATAAACATTAAATACATGTTAAAAGATTCCAGGAGCACTATGGGTTAACAAAAGCAATGGCACAGCTGTAGTTATTTCAAACTACTTTTTTTTAGTTATTTATTTATTTATTTTTTGTTTAGTTTACAAAATACAAAGAAAAAAACTATTTCATGTACTATTAACCACTTGGTTACTGGGCACATATACCCCCCTCCTGCCGAAGGCCCACAGTTGGTAAGTCCACCTTCCAGGCAGTCCCCAATATACTGCAACCCCTTCACACAGCGTACAGTTGTTAACCACTTAACCCCCCGACCATATTGCTGGTCAAAGACCAGGCCACTTTTTGCGATTCGGCACTGCGTCGCTTTAACTGACAATGGTGCGATCGTGCGACATGGCTCCCAAACAAAATTGGCGTCCTGTTTTTCCCACAAGTAGAGCTTTCTTTTGGTGGTATTTGATCGCCTGTGCGTTTTTTATTTTTTGCGCTATAAACAAAAAAGAGCGACAATATTGAAAAAAAATACAATATTTTTTACTTGTTGCTATAATAAATAACCAAATTTAAACAAAAAACTTTTTGTTTTCTCAGTTTAGGGCGATACGTATTCTTCTACATATTTTTCGTAAAAAAAAACGCAATAAGCGACTGGTTTGCGCAAAAGTTATAGCGCTTACAAAATAGGGGACAGAATTATTATTATTATTATTTTTTTTTTTTACTAGAAATGGCAGCGAACTGCGATTTTTATTGGGACTGCGACGTTATGGCGGACACATCGGACACTTTTGACACATTTTTGGCGCCATTCACATTTATACTGCGATCAGTGCTATAAATATGCACTAATTACTGTATACATGTGACTGGCATTGAAGGGGTTAACACTAGGGGATGAGGAAGGGGTTAAATGTATCCTAGGTGTGTTCTAACTGTGGGGGAGGGGGGGTGAGACCGATCTATGTACAGATCAGTCTCCTCCTCTCCAGAGATAGGACGCTGTCTCTGTGAAAAAAACGGCAATGAGAGATGATCTGTGAGATCATCTCTCATTCGCCGCACAGATCGCATCGCAAACGGCCACTCTGATTGGCCGTTCGCCGCGATCTGTGATTGGCTGTGTCCAAGGGACACGGCCAAACAGGGCTTCCCCGCAGCGCGCTCTAGAACGCGCGCTGGGAACGCCCAAAGGGGCGGCCGTCTTTTGACGGCATGTTGGATATTCAGACCCGCGCTGTAGCCATCATTCGGCTATACCGCGGGTCTGAAGTGGTTAAGCAGCTAAACAAATGGAATTCCTCCACAGCTGTAGTTATCAGGCTGATGCTTCAGGTCAAACTGAAATGAGCAAATCCAATAGGGATAAGTCAGGCCTGTGATGACTAATATCCGTTAACGTACTCTTCTTGAGCTATTGGTCTCTGTAAACAGCAGACCTTTTTGCAGCTTGATGGTTAGGAGGAAGAGCTCCACTTTGTGACAGATGATTACTTACTCATATTTAACCTGACTTTAAAAGGAACATATTTTTTACATTTCTTTTAATAAATCGGTGTGGCTTTATGAAAAATAGATTCCCCTTTTTCTTTTCCGGAGAGGAGTATCACCCGGATTATCGTTACAAACAGGCAGATCTGTCATAAACTCTGTTGCCCATGGAGAATAAAATGTAGCAAAATACTAATTTTGACCTTTCTGACTAGTTCCCTTTGTGTGTGACGCTCTGGGCCAGATTTAGATCCAGACTTCATTTTCTGATTCCCATCACCAGAACAATTACTCTGTTCGATGAGCATAGCTGAAAGTAGCACAGAGATATATCTCACATTCGTATCTCGTCGTTGCTGCCCTTTTCAGTGGGTTTCCTGGAGCAGAACGAACTCCTACTTTACAGGTAAACGCTGTAAAAATCTGACGGCTCCATTCGTGTGATCGCTCATCTCGATTGTTCAGGTACACGGAGTTTACTATACCGGTAGACCTCTCTAGGCAGAGACACTGGTGTGCCAACAAGTACAAGACAGATCTCTCTCACGCTATCAAAACTCTTGTTAGCAGGACTCGACGTGAACCACAAGATACACATGTTTGCTGCATGCTGAAATATTGCTAACTCTGTTGAGACAGTTTTGTGATTCACATACCACGGGTCTCAAACTGGTGGCCCTCCAGCTGTTGCAAAACTACAAGTCCCATCGTATGGGAGTCATGCTTGTAACTGTCAGCCTTGCAATGCCTCATGGGACTTGGTAGTTTCGCAACATCTGGAGGGCCGCCAGTTTCACTAGACACTCTATAGCCAGGGCAGTAACACCACACCTATGGGATCCTTTCTCTATTCTTCTTCTGGCTGGGAGTAGTGTGCAGTGCACTAGACCCTTTCTGGCTTATGGTGCAGAATCTCATGCACCAAGACCAGCCATACATGGAGCAAATTTATTTCCTGCAAATACAGTGTTGATACGGGAATCCCTCGTGCCGGGTCATTGTCTTCTCTCAGGGGAGAAGCCACCTTCGCCTGGAAGACAGTGATTATCGCTAGCAGCTATAGCATCGATCAACTTGGTACATTCTTGGCAAGAAGTGAGGAAAATCTCTATAAACCCTGTCTGTTTTTTGCTGTGTTTCATTAGGGAAAAATTCTTGACCATAGCCCTAACAGAAAGGGAGAGGGATTCCCTCCAAAGTGAATACCACCGGGGTCACCAGAACTAGTGTGCCCATTGGATGATTTTTTCCCCCCCTCTTTTGACCACTCAAAATGTGAGGTTACATTGGTCATTGGCAGGGCTTTTTTTCAGGGGGAACTTGGTGGAACAGAAGTCTGGTTTCGGTGTCTACAAGTGACAGCTCTGCACTCTGTATGTAATGCAATCCTGGTATTTAATGCCCCTTTAAGACCCTCCTACTGTTCGTGAAATTTGACTGACCACACCCACTATTTAATGTGATTTGGAGGGTGTGTGTAGGGGGCAGGATTTTATGGGGTCATGGTTACCTACTTGCCGACCGCCGCACGCCTATTTACGTAGACAGAATGGCACAGGCAGGCAGATTGGCGTACAGGTACGTCCCTTTAAATCTGCCGCCCAGCGGGCACGCGCACGTCGCAGGGGTCGCGCCAGCCGCGTGCCTCGCGAGTGCGGCCGCGGGTCCCAGGAACTCGATGTTCCCGCGATTTGCCTTTTGGCAACAAGGCATTCCACTATTATTCCTAGTGACACTGTCACTGATGACCATTCCCTGTGATTGGGAACGGTCATCCATGACGTGTTACGTGTAGCCTTGCCCCCTAACAGTACAAATTACTTCCTAGTGAACACTTAACCCCTGCAGCCCCACCTAGTGGTTAACCCCTTCAGTGTAATTTTTACAGTAATTGGTGCATTTTTATAGCACTGGTCACTGTAAAAATGAAAATGGTCCCAAAATGGTGTCAAAAGTGTCCGATGTGTCCGCCATAATGTCGCAGTCACGATAAAAATCGCTGATCGCCGCCATAACTAGTAAAACATTTTTTTTTTATATAAAAATGCCATAAAACGGTCCCCTATTTTGTAGAAGTTACAACTTTTGCGCAAATCAATCAAACGCTTATTGCGTTTTATTTTTTGTTTTTTTGTTTTTTAACCAAAAATATATAGAAGAATACGTATTGGCCTAAACTGAGGAAAAAATATGTTTTTGTTTATAGCGCAAAAAATAAAAATCGCAGAGGTGATCAAATACCACCAAAAGAAAGATCTATTTGTGGGAAAATAATGGACGAAAAAAAAAAGCCCTGGTCATTAGGATGAATCTCCCTAACCCTAACCCTCTCCACTTAACCCAAAACGTGAACAGTTTTGGCTTTAGGTCTACTTTGATGGGCATTTCATTCTTGCAATGTGGGGGGTAGGCCCTTTTAACGGATTGTCTCCATCCCAGATTTGGGCAATAATTGTGGTCGTGCTTAAACTTCCTTGCTGTGAATAGCCGTGGTTAAACCCACAGTAAAGGAAGCCTAAGCTACCTACAGGTCCTGAAAACTGCCGATAAAGTGCTGCTATGGGTGTAAACAATAGTTTAAAAAAAAACTAGGATTCCGTGTCTGATTAGCGTATGACTGAAGCATTTGATTGGTTGATATGGGACGCCCTCCTTGTTTTTTCGCTTGCTTCAGTTCTCAGAAGTCATTTGCTCGGGTTGGAGGGTTGGCGACGTGTCATTTGCTGGGCATTGATAGGATGCTTTGTGTGGCTCTTCCCATCTCCCATGTCATCTGGCACACTGAGCTCAAGGCAGCCGGCCAGGAATAACTTTTCACTTGGGCTGACATCAGGGGCCAGCTGCACATCCTATAGGCTGTCTCGGGGAAATAAACAGGTTTTCTTACATCCCCCTCAAGAGCCCATCGTCTCTACTGTTAACCCTGCAGGTGACTGACACCGACAGTTGTAGACACCCATTAGGAAACCTGTCACTTGGTAGAGGTAAGGCCCGTACACTCCGACATTCCGACAACAATTGTGTGATGGAAGGGTTTTCTCTGATAATCTGACCGTCTGTATGCTCCATCGGACAATTGTTGTCGGAATTTCCAACAACAAATGTTGGATAGCCATGCTCTCAAATTGTCCGACAACACATTTTTTCAGTCGGATATTACGATCATGTGTACACAAGTCCATCAGACTTAAAATCCAAAGTACAAACATGCATGCTCCGAACCAATGCTAACCATCGGACGACATTAGCAGAAGTTGCCCAAAGGGTGGCACTAAAGAGCTGAAAAAACACATCATTTTGTGTATGTTCTGCCCTCTGTATGCAGAACAAGTTCATGGCCAGCGCCTTTCGAACAAAAATTCACGGATTTGTCTGGTGGAAATCCGATTGTGTACGAGGCTTTAAAGCGATCGCGCGGCGGGGGAGGTGGGGGCGCACGGAGACACAGGATACCCCAACTGTGACTCTGTGCGCCCCCACCTATCACGCGGCGAGCCCGCGCCGGCCGGTAATTGAGGCCATGGCTTTGCGGCCTTCTGCAGGCCTAAACTTCCTTCTGTGATCTGGCGCCATCTTGTGGTGGCCGTTGGCATGACAAGTAAAACAGCAATCCAGCATTTCTAATGTGTTTTTCACTGTTTTTTCACTGCCATCTCCTTCCCTCTAATTGGAGCACCGATTTTTTTTTATTCTAACACCCTAGAGCAGTGATGGCGAACCTTGGCACCCCAGATGTTTTGGAACTACATTTCCCATGATGCTTATGCACTCTGCAGTGTAGTTGAGCATCATGGGAAATGTAGTTCCAAAACATCTGGGGTGCCAAGGTTCGCCATCACTGCCCTAGAGCAGGGATCTCCAAACTACGGCCCTCCAGCTGTTGCGGAACTACAAGTCCCATGAGGCATTGTAAAACTCTGACATTCACAGACATGACTAGGCATGATGGGAATTGTAGTTCCTGAACACCTGGAGGGCCATAGTTTGGAGACCCCTGCCCTAGAGAATAAAATGGTGGTCGTTGTAATACTTTGTCACACCGTATTTGCGCTGCGGTCTTACAAGCGTACTTTTTTGGGGAAAAAAAATACACTTTTTTAAATTAAAAAATAAGACAACAGTTAAGTTAGCCCAATTTTTTTTATATTGTGAAAGATAATTTTACGCCGAGTAAATTGATACCCAACATGCCACGCTTCAAAATTGCGTCCGCTCGTTTATTGGCGACAAACTTATACCCTTTAAAATCTCCATAGGCGATGTTTAAAAAATTCTACAGGTTGCATGTTTTAAGTTACAGGGGAGGTCTAGGGCTAGAATTATTGCTCTCACTCTACCGATCGCGGTGATACCTCACATGTTTGGTTTGAATACCGTTTACATATGCGGGCACTACTCACGTATGCGTTCGCTTCTGCACGGGGGGCGGGGGCGTTTTCTGGCTCCTAACTTTTTTAGCTGGCTCCTAGATTCCAAGCAAACTTGTCAAATCCTGGTCTAACACTCTCCCTGCTGAGTCGCACCTATAGCTTTGCAATAATGTTTAGGATAGTAATTGATAAGGGACAAATGCACAGAACACAGGCAGTCTGCATTTTGAGCATTCATCCCTGTGTGCATACTGCTCTAAAAATTAGTACCGCTTGGTACACCATCCAGCCGCAGCATTTATCAGCCTATCATATAATTTACAGGGTTTGTGCCTTCCTTGCACCTAAATACCGGAGTCTCGTGCACGGGGGCATGTTGGGCCTCTGCTGAGAGACCACTGCTCCCCCACTGAGAGCAAGGGTTCCACTCTAGAGCATGCCAACAGGGAGCCGGCTTTTCTACTCTAACATGAACTGTAAGTCTCTGAACACCTTTTTTGTTTAGGGGCACATGGAATGCATATAGCTGATTTAAGCTGAAAGTATAGTTAGACTTTAAAGAGAGAAGAATTGAGGAGACAAGACAATTTCTTTCCAACTCTGCTTTTTTTTTCTGTAGGGTTGTCATCCTTCCCAGCAGCTTCTCAACACTGTCAAATCTTATTCTGGTATAAGCCAGTATCCTTAGGTTGATTATAGATGGGCGTCAAGCCAAGGCAGCTTCATTCCCGTTATGTTTGTATGATGGCAGTCTGCATTGGAGACCCCTTCTCCTCCCTAACCTCCTTCTCTATCGTGTACTGTAGCATGATAGGTTTTGTGAAGACTTCCAGTTACTGATTAAATTATTGAAGCCAGGAAATGTGACACATAGGGCAAGTCGCACATTGTGATGTCAGACATAGGGCATGTCATACATAGGATATGTGGCACATAGGGTATGTTATACAGTCATCAGAATTGTTACCCTCAGGTTATGTCACACATAGGACATGTGACCCTTAGGACATGTCGCAAATAGGGTATGTGACACTAGAGAATGTAATTCAAAGGACATGTCACACACAGGGCATGTCACACATAGGGTAAGTGACACGTAGAGAATGTGATTCAAAGGGCATTCACACATGGGGCATATCACACATAGGGTATGTGAAACAAAGGGTGGCACATGGGGTATGCGACACATGTATTATGTGACATGTAGGGGGTCTAATACAAAGGGTATGTCACACATTGGGTAATTCACACATAAGGTATGTGACACACGGGTTTGTCACACATAGGGCATGTGACCCTTAGGGTATGTCACACAGGCATGTCACACATAGGGTATGTCACACATAGGGTATGTCACACATAAGGTATGTGACACGTATGTATGTAACGTGACAGGTATGTATGTGTTACAAAGGGCATGTGGCACATTGGGAATGCGAAACATTGGGTGTGTGATACAAAGGGTATGTCACACATTGGGCACGTTACATACAGGGTAATTCACATACAAGGTATGCTCAATGTGTGTAGGGTTCGTGACACATAGGGGATGTAGGGTGCCCATGTGTCCCAGTCAACTTCATTCTGGGACAATACACATGTCCCGGAATGAAATAGAGGACACAGCCACCCCCTACTAACTAATATCTACATTTCCGGAACTGGTTGTTGGGGCCAGTGCCGCCTGGCATCTTGCAACCAGTGACAATTTACTCTGACAGTGAGACCGGGAGCAAATCCTGTGCCTAGTGCAGCACTGCACCTCGGGACCTCCTCCTTCGGCACCCAGCGCCAATCAGCAGGGACTGGTGTGATCTTCCCTCTCCAGATAGTGACGCCACTCCTTTTCTTCTACGCACGTGGCAGAGGGAGTGACAGCAACACTGAATCTGGTGGCAGGCTATGGGTGGCAAGCGGCACTGTATCTGGTGGCAAGTGGCACATTCGCCTGACAAATAACTCGCTGCCAAATTCCCCATCAACCCCGAGACTACATTACCCCACCCCCTCATCTTTTTTTGGGGGGAAGGTGAGAGAGGGGGTGTGTCCCTGAATGGCAGTTTGGAAATTGGGCCACCCTAAGGGGATGTCTTATGACACACATAGGACATGTGGCACATAGGACACATTACACACAGGGTAATTCACACATAAGGTATGCTCTAAGTGTGTAGGGTATGTGACACATAGGGAATTTCGTATGTCGCATATAGGGTATGTTGCACATAGGCCATATCACATATAGGGTATGTCGCACAAAGGCAATATCGCATATAGGGTATGTCACACATAGGCCATATAACATATAGGGTATGTCACACATAGGCCATATAACATATAGGGTATGTCACACATAGGCCATATAACATATAGGGTATGTCACACATAGGCCATATCACATATAGGGTATGTCGCACAAAGGCAATATCGCATAAAGGGTATGTCACACATAGGCCATATAACATATAGGGTATGTCACACATAGGCCATATAACATATAGGGTATGTCACACATAGGCCATATCACATATAGGGTATGTCGCACAAAGGCAATATCGCATATAGGGTATGTCACACATAGGCCATATAACATATAGGGTATGTCACACATAGGCCATATAACATATAGGGTATGTCACACATAGGCCATATAACATATAGGGTATGTCACACATAGGCCATATCACATATAGGGTATGTCGCACATAGGCCATATCGCATATAGGGTATGTCACACATAGGCCATATCACATATAGGGTATGTCGCACATAGGCCATATCGCATATAGGGTATGTCACACATAGGCCATATCACATATAGGGTGTGTTGCACATAGGCCATATCACATATAGGGTATGTCGCACATAGGACATGTCACATATAGGGTGTGTTGCACATAGGCCATATCACATATAGGGTATGTCGCACATAGGCCATGTCACATATAGGGTATGTCACACATAGGCCATATCACATATAGGGTATGTTGCACATAGGCCATGTCACACATAGGCCATATCACATATAGGGTATGTCACACATAGGCCATGTCACACATAGGCCATATCACATATAGGGTATGTTGCATATAGGCCATGTCACACATAGGCCATATCACATATAGGGTATGTTGCATATAGGCCATGTCACACATAGGCCATATCACATATAGGGTATGTCACACATAGGCCATGTCACACATAGGCCATATCACATATAGGGTATGTCGCACATAGGCCATATCGCATATAGGGTATGTCACACATAGGCCATATCGCATATAGGGTATGTCACACATAGGCCATATCACATATAGGGTGTGTTGCACATAGGCCATATCACATATAGGGTGTGTCGCACATAGGCCATGTCGCACATAGGCCATGTCACATATATTGTATGTGACATATAGGCCATATCACATATAGGCCATATCGCATAGAGGGTATGTCACACACAGGCCATATCACATAGAGGGTATGTCACACATAGGCCATGTCACATATAGGGTATGTCACACGTAGGCCTAGTATTTTACCACTTCCATCAGCTCATTCCCCACAGTTACAATCTTTTGTACCACCTGCCCCACCCTATTAGATTGTAAGCTCTTCTAAACAGGGCCCCCTTAATCCTCTTGTATTTTATTGTATTATAACTGTATTGTCTCCCTTTTATAATGTAAAGCACTGCGTAAACTGCTGGCGCTATTTAAATCATGTATAATAATATAGGGTATGTCACACATTAGGCATATCTCACACAGGGCATGTAACTCATAAGGGATGTCAAACGTAGGACATAACACACACACGGTTTTGTGTATTTTCAAAGCTGGCCAAAGCCATTACAATCTAATTGTACAATCATTACACTTTAGATTTCCTGTCCGCTGGGTAATGCGAAGGTCTACCAAAACAATCCATTTGGGTTAATTTCACTCAGGCTAACCCTTGTACCCTTTATTCCCTGGTAAATCTAAAGATGATTTGGAATGAAGTTGTAATGTACTATATGTGGTATTTTGCCTGTCTGCATTGTGTCCGAATTCTTCCGTCTTTGATGCCTCCATCTGCTATACCGCTTGGTTCTTTCAGTTCCACAAAATCCCCAAGATTGCTCCCTTTATAAATCTTGCAATGTTTTCTATATAACCAAGAGGTTAAACCTTATAGTGGTTGTAAACCCTTACAGACCACTTTAACCTACAGGTAAGCCTAGATTAATGCAACAATATTCTCCTAAACCTACACGGTTTAGGAGGTCTTTGCAAAAGAAAGACAATTATGTCTACTACACATGCGCTGTAGACAACGGCAGCAGGTGAACTGAGCGTGCCGTTACGGCGATCATGCTGTTAGTAGCGACACACACGCACAGGAGTGGCATCATAGCGGCTCCGACCAGTCACAGCCGCGATAAGTGGAAGTAAATCATGCAGAGATGACGCCAACGGAGGAAGTGACTGAGCACCGCTACAGGGGCTTCGATCTCGGGTAAGTACTTCACAATGAGCTAGTATTCTATGCATACTAGGTCATTATGCCTTTGCCTTGCAGGGTGTTTTTTTAAAAAAAAGAAGAGGGGTTACTTCCTCTTTAACCACTTGCTTACTGTGCACCTACACCCGCTTCCTGCCCATGCGAAATTTCAGCTTCCGGCACTGCGTCGCTTTAACTGACAATTGCGCCGTCATGCGACGTGCCAAACAAAATTTACGTCCTTTTTTCCCACAAATAGAGCTTTCTTTTGGTAGTATTTGATCGCCTGTGCGTTTTTTGTTTTGGGCTATAAACAAAAAAAAGAGCGTAAATTTAGAAAGAAAAAAACACAATATTTTTTACTTTTTGCTGTAATAAATATCCCATTAAAAAAAAAAAAAAAAATCTCAGTTTAGGCCGTATCCTACTACATATTTTTGGTTAAAAAAAAAAAATCGCAATAACCGTATAGTGACTGGTTTGCGCAATAGTTATAGCGCCTACAAAATAGGAGACATAATTATGATTTTTTTTTTATAATTTTTTTACTAGGAATGGCGGCAATCTGCGATTTGTATTGGAACTGCGACATTTCAGCAGGCACATCGGACACTTTTGACACATTTTTGGGACCTTTCACATTTATACAGTGAACAGTGCCATAAATATGCATTGATTACTGTATAAATGTGACTGGCAGAGGAGGGGTTAACCACTAGGGGGAAGGGGTTAAATGTGTAGCCTAGTGAGTGATTCTAACTGTAGGGGGAAGGGGTGACTGGGGAGGTGACCGATCGGTGTCCCTATGTACAAAGGACACAGCATTGGTCTCCTCTCCCTGACAGGACGTGGATCTCTGTATTTACACACAGAGATCCACGGTCCTGCTCAGTTACTGGGCAATCGCGGGTGCCCGTCGGCCATCATGGCCACCGGGCACACGCATTGTGTTCCCAGTAACGCGACGGGTGCGCGCGTGACCCCTAGTGGCTTTAAAAGACGAGGACGTCATATGACGTCCTGTCAGAATAACTGAGCTACCTTGCCGCCGTCAATTAACGGTGGCTGGTAGTATAGTGGTTAAACTTCATCCTTTAGAGCTGATCCATTTGGTTTTGTATAGAACGGAGGAGTTAAAGCTGAATCTCTAGTCATGCACAGTTTTACAGGCTCCTCTGCTCTAATTTCACTGCACGCTGTGAGATTCTTACTGTGTGCTTTTGTAGCTGCATCAACTTGGATAGATTCTGTCTTCTTTCATTAGGATAACCCCAAAGCCATTCTTTGTTTTTCTCCAATACATAAAAAATATGCGAAAACCTTTATGAAAGCATGTTGTCTACTCTCGCCCAGAGTAGCATATCCATGGTGAAATGACAGGTCCTCCTTGAACTCCACTGCCTCACTTTTACGCGTTGTATCCTCCATGTACACAGGTCTTCTGTTGTGTAAAAGGTTAATATCCCTCTGTAGCTAGATTTATCTGCTTTAACATCTCGTATTTTTGTCGCCTTTTTACCAACGTTATAATTTCATCTCCTACTGATGTTCTTTTGGCTGGTAAAAAAGCTGATGATGGCACAAAGTAGCTATCAGGGTGTGTACATAATTGTATATATTATATGCTGTTTTCCATGCACTATCAGGGGGTGCAGTTGGTCTATACAGCGACTGTGCGATCTGAGTAGGGTTAGGAACGTTTTAGTAATTAGAATAGCAGGGAATTACTATAATGTTCTGTGCTCTAGTTTAGGGGAAATTGCTATACCTTTTCACAATTCCCTTGGAGCATTTTATGTGCCGTTACATAAAACGTCATTTTTCCCATTATTACAGAACTCTCAGCCTAAAGTAGAACTAAAGGCAACACTTATTTCATTTTGGGTAGAGTAAGGGAGGATTATAATAGCAATTGGTGGGGGCTTTGCTATAAGACAAAAAAGGCACCTTCCCCTGAGTAATGCAGTAAGAAAAAATACAGCACCTTAAAAAAGTATTCATACCCCTTGAAATTTTTCCACATTTTGTCATGTTACAACCAAAAAAGGTAAATGGATTTTATGTGATAGACCAACACAAAGTGGCACATATTTGTGAAGTGGAAAAAAAATTATAAATGGTTTGCATAATTTTTTTTTTGCGCAAATATCTGAAAAGTGTGGCGTGCATTTGTTTTCAGCCCCAGTGGTGACCCGTGCATTGTGGGCGCACAGGCGCCGCCCCCCCTAACGCGGCTGCCGCCCTCCCTTTACATGCGCCCGACCCCTTTCAGTACCCCAGGTGCATGATTTTCTATAGGGGGGTGTTTTTTGAAGCACCCGATTAGGGCCAGAGGCTCTAATAGGTTTTTAAAATACGATGGGCTCAGGGCGCAAAGCATTGCGTCTGGAGCCCACCCAGTTATGTTGCAACAGCGAATGAATATTTTCTGTTGCAACGCTGATCCTCCTCCCAGCCAAATGGAAAGTGGGTCTGATACACATCACAAATTGGCTGAAAAGACAGATGATACTATTGGATGCCTAAGTGCTGCGCAAACTGTTGGCGCTATATAAAACCTGTATGATAATAAATGAGAGGAGGAGATGCGCGGCGGAAGCCGCTGTGATCTCAGAAGAGAAGAGGACATGGAAAGTCTGCCAGATGCCTGCTGCAGCCTGATCCACTACATCAGGGGTCTGCAAACTGCGGCCCGAGTGCCAGATGTGGCCCTTTGCTAGCCTTTATCCAGCACGTGGGGCACAATTCCTCCCACTGACATGAGGCACTATTCCTCCCATTGACACCAACAATGGGGCACTATATTATCCACTGATACCAATGATGGGATACTATTCCTCCTACTGATAGGGGAAATACTCCTCTTTCTATTGCCCACCAACCCTGAGGCCATATTTGTTCTCACTGATGCTGGGCCTGTGACATTTTCTTCCCTTGCTGGCCCCAATCCGGCCCTCCTAAAGTCTGAAGGGCAATAAAGTGCCCCTTTGAAAAGTTTGAAGACCCCTGCCCTACATGATGTGCCCGCTGATCCCCGATGTGCCTGACAATTCCTGCCGCTGATGGGGTACGTGTCGGTGGGCCGGCAGACAGCAGGTGGGGTGGGGGGGGGGGTTGGAGTAGAGAATAAGTGGAAGGGAGGGGAAGGAGAAAAAAGAACCAACAAATTGTGTCAACCCTCCAAAAAAAAATAAACCTGAATCACACACTCAGGGGGGACTTCCCTTCACTTCCTGACCCATAGCTAAAACAGGAAGTGAAAGAAAACTCCTCTAAAGTGAGGGAATCCCTGGTTGTCACCAGAAATTGCGTCTCATTTGGAAGAATTCCCCCCTATTCCTGTTCTGGTGCCAACCCAAAACATATCTTGATGATAATATAATCTGTCCCAGATCACCCATCTCTCAAAGTAATTCTGTACTTGTCTCTTCCATCCAGTGTTCATTTTCTGTGCAGTAGCCCTTGTACAAACCCTGAGACTTCAATGTAAGGTCCGTTAGCCCGTCGATTCTCGCTGTACCCATACTGCGCATCCAATTATTTTGGCTTAAATAGCATATCCATTACAATCCTGAGTTTGCTTTGTAACGTGAAGGCTTGATTAAAGGGTACCGTTAGCTGTTGTGGAAGTTAACGGGTTTTTAGGCAGTTGACAATTTTTGTTACAAGTAATAGTTATTTATATAAGAACAAGATACAATGGACTTTTTATTTAAACTGGCAGTGTTTTTTCTATTGTTCCACATCTTTGAACTCGTAATGTGTACTCCCAACATCTATCCAAACATGCTAAATTACTTTGCAACAAGCTTTTATGCGTAAGCTACATATTTTTTAAACTTTGGTGTTTTCTTTTTCTATTGCAGACTAGAGATGACTTCTTGGGTCAAGTAGATGTACCTCTGAATCACCTACCAGTAAGTGGCCTCTTATTCCCAGTATGGACTTTAAAATGGATCTGTAGTTATTTAGGGCCCCCAGAGTTCTTGATATAATGTGCAAATTTGCACACCGTTATATATTTGTACATTGAACTTGGTGTGCCCATCTCCAACAATAGAGTGTCCGTGTTTCCACTTGTTACTCCATCTCAGGTGCTGCAATTTTCTTCCGGATCTGAAATCTTCTAACTTCAGTCTTTTAACAGGTGAAACTAGAAAAATTAGAATATCGTGCAAAAGTTCATTTATTTCACTAATGCAATTTAAAAGATGAAACTAATGAGACTCATTACATGCAAAGCAAGATAGTTCAAGCCGTGATTTGTCATAATTGGGATGATTATGGCTTACAGCTCATGAAAACCCCAAATCCACAATCTCAGAAAATTAGAATATTACATGCAATCAATAAAACAAGGATTGTACGTAGAACAATATCGGACCCCTGAAAAGTATAACATGTGTATGTACTCAGTACTTGGTTTGGGCCCCTTTTGCAGCAATCACTGCCTCAATGTGGCGTGGCATGGAAGCCACCAGCCTGTGGCACTGCCGAGGTGTTATGGAAGACCAGGATGCTTCAAAAGCGCCTTCAGCTCTTCTGCATTGTTCGGTCTCATGTCTCATCTTTCTCTTGGCAATGGTGAGTTTGCTGGCCAATCAAGCACCGTAATCCCATAGTCATTGAACCAGGTTTTGGTGCTTTTGGCAGTGTGGGGGAGGTGCCAAGTCCTGCTGGAAAATGAAGTCGGCATCCCCATAGAGCTCGTCTGCAGAAGGAAGCATTAAGTGCTCCAAAATCTCATGGTAGACGGCTAATGAAGCACAGTGGACCAACACCAGCAGATGACACGGCTCCCCAAAACAACACAGACTGTGGAAACTTCACACTGGACTTCAAGAATCTTGCAGTGTGTGCCTCTCCTTTCTTCCTCCATACTCCGGCTTTCTCTTGGATTTCAAATGAGATGCAAAATTTGCTCTCATCGAAAAGAGGACTTTGGACCACTGAGCACCAGACCAGGTCTTTTTTTTTAGCCCAGGTAAGATGCTTCTGACGTTGTTTGTTGTTCAGGAGTGGCTTGACAAGAGGAAAACGACATTTGAAGCCCATGTCCAGGATCCGTCTGTGTGTGGTGGCTCTTGATGCACTGACTCCAGCCTCAGTTCACTTCTTGTGAAAGTCCCCAACACTTTTGAATGGCCTTTTCCTGACAATTCTCTCCAGGCTGCGGTCACCCCTGCTGCTGGTGCACCTTTTTCTTCCACGCTTTTCCCTTCCAGTTAACTTTCTATTAATGTGCTTTGATACAGCACTTTGGGAACATCCAACTTCTTTTGCAATTACCTTTTGAGGCTTTCCCTCCTTATGGAGGGGTCAATGATGGTTTTCTGCACAACTGTCAGGTCAGCAGTCTTTCCCATGATTGTGATTCCTACTGAACCAAACTGAGAGACTGTTTAAAGGCTCAGGAACCCTTTTTCAGGTGTTATGGTTTAATTAGCTGATTAGAGTGGGACACTTTGAGCCTAGAATATTGCACCTTTTTACAATATTCAAATTTTCTGAGATTGCGGATTTGGGGTTTTCAGGAGCTGTGAGCCATAATCATCACAATTATGACAAATCACGGCTTGAACTATCTTGCTTTGCATGTAATGAGTCTAACTCATATATTGGTTTCACATTTTTAATTTGCATTAGTGAAATAAATTAACTTTTGCAAAATATTCTCATTGTTCGAGTTTCACCTATACATGAACATAGGAGTTTCTAAGTCCTACCACCCAACTCCTTCGGGCCTAAGGGTAAAACAAATCGAAATGCCTAAGCACAATTTTGCAGCTTTGACATGTGTTAGTAAAACTGTACATATCATCACAACTACTTTGTGTATCCAGGTGGATTATACTGTGTTTTAAGGGCAAATTGGGCTTTCATTTGGTGGTAAATGATGATGGATAAACTGGTCAAAAATAGGAAAAAAAATGTTTTTTGTTAAAATTTAGCTGTAAATATCTTGCTGCTACCACCAAATAACAACAAATGAAATAGCAACAAATGTTGCGCTTGTAGTACAGCCCAAAATCAATAGTGTGTGTTTTGCTATTTTATTTTTTATCCCTACCTTAAACAAACTGATACTAATTAAAACAAAACTAAATAAAAAATACTGCCTAAAAAAAATTACTGCCCCTGACCCAAACACTAACCATGGCACTGACCTTGATCAAACCTTGATCTAGGTATCTTTTTGTATTTTTTTTTTTATTATTATTATTTATTCACACACACTTTTTTTTCTCTCTGCGCAGAGAGCGAGAGATACAAAGTATATCTCTCCTCCATTCACAGAGAAAGAAAACACGGGGGCAGGCTTCACAGCGACTGATGACTCTGATAGCTAATTAGAGACTATCACAACGATCAGATGACCCTGAATCTGGATTTCCAGGTCCCGATCGTTAGTACAGGGCTCGGTGCTCTCCGGGAGACCCTGGTCTCTGTGCTGGGAGCCCGCGCTGTGCAGTGCACTCCCAACACAAAATGCAATACACAAATATGCGGCACCACACAATAAAGTCCAGTGTCCAGTGGGGATGCATATTTGTGTACGGTCAGCGTGGTTAATCTTAGTAAGTGTTGGTGTTTAAATTGAAAATTGAAAAAAATTGTTAGCCAGCCAAGAAGGAGGTTCTTAAGGCATAAATGCTTAAACATGGTGGCTGGATTTTTTTTCTTGAGATTTAGAATTTTTTCCGTTATATTTACCTGGTGATGTTGCCAGTAAGTCTGGTACTTTTCAATTTCCTCTAACAGACCAATCTGTTCAGCAAAAGCATCAGATGGTTGAGACAAACCATTTACCACTGACAGGGGTTCTTACTATAAGAACAAAACACCACAAGTATATAGCACCTACTTAGGCTACCAAAAACATAATAATCCACAAGTCCACAAATATGAAGTGAAAACATCGGTCTAAAAAAGAGGGCTGGTCGCCTCTTCAAGATAAATTCACGGAGTCGTGAATAGTTGAATGTTTTCACTTGTTACTGTTTTTTAGAAGATTTGCACATTACCAGAGGTGTAACTAGAACATTCAGGGCCCCAGTGCAAGAAACTATGAAGGGCCCCCTTCCCACTGATCCTGGTGCCCTTTACTCCCATTGTTGGACCCTTGATTATGGTCTCGCAGCGGGCCACCTTCCTGCCATCTTGATGTTCCCCCACAGTGGCAGAACGCCAGACACCAGTTGCAAGTGCGACCTTTAGGCTGCATTCACACCTAATCGTGGCGTTTTGTCCCGCGAATTGCGGCGACAAATTGCGGCGCTTTGTACCACGATTTGCGGCGACAACACACTACAATTTTAACCCCCATTTAACCCCCAGGTCCACATCTCCTATGCCGAACGCCGAAGCCGCCTGAAAAAAAGGGTCCGGGACTTGTTTTGAGCTTCAGGCGTACGGCGTTTGGCGTGGAGATGTCAACCATCTCCATAGAGGGCAATGTAAAATCACCCCTCCAGCGTATTAGGGGCTGCTGCGGCGTCAGGCTTCAGGCGTTAAAACGCCTAGGTGTGAATGGAGCCTTGCGACCCTGGTAGTTCTACCACTGGTGTTAGTAGTTTTTTTATTTTTCTTGTTTTATTTTGTTTTTATTTTTTTACCATTTTATTATTTTATTTTATTTTAATTGTATTGTTTTTTTAGGTTCCCCATTGGGGGACTTTAGTGAAATATCAGGGGTCTAAATAAACCCCTGAGATCTCACTTTTGAGATGCATAAAGGGACTGAGCATAGATTCTCTATATCTATTCTAATATCTCTATACAGAGCTTCCTGTTCATTCATAAATTGAAGCATAGTAAACAAAGTTTACTATGCCACTGCTATGAATGAATAAAAAAACAACAGAGTCATTAATCGGTACTGATCACTGACTGTATTCATTAAGACAAGGAAGGAGCCAGTAAATGACACATTTACTGGCTCCTTTCCCGCTCTCATATCTGACAGATCCCCTGCAGCAGCCGGTGGGAGAGGAAAACCTGGCAGTGCTGCTGGAAGGGGGCCAGGAAAGCACATTGGGGCCCCCCGGTCTGCAGGACAGGGATAGAGAGGTGGTGTGAGCAGCATGTAGAGGAACCGCAGCCCTCCATTGCCCTCCTGCAGAGGTTGAATATCTGCGGTAGGGAGAGAAGAGGGGAAGCGGGAATTCAGCGGCTACATAGAGTGGTTCATCTACATGTGGCCGCCCTCATATCCAGTTGTACATGGAGTCCGTAAGGGCCCCCTGAAGCATGGTGCCCGGTCACAATGGCGACCCCTGTACGTACGACCCTGAACATTACTGATGGTTTCACTTGAAGTATGTAGACTTTTATTTGTGTGGATGCACACTCATTGTATGTGTATAAATAGAATAAACCTACCTGCCAGTGTTCGCCTGCATCAGCCAATAAAGACTGGTTCAGCCTGGCACCAGAAAGAAGCTGGGTAGACCATGTCGGCACTGGTGAGGGATGTTGGACCATTGAAGGAGAGGTAAGTATCTGTCTTTAATTCCGCTTTAGAAAGTGTTAGCTGGAGTTCAGCTTGTATTTGTTAAAATAAAGGTAACCACCCCAAAAAAACCCGAAATGAACTGCATTATTTAACCACTTAACCCCCGGACCATATTGCTGGTCAAAGACCAGAGCACTTTTTGCAATTCGGCACTGCGTCGCTTTACTGACATTTGCGCGGTCGTGCAACGTGGCTTCCAAACCGAATTGGCGTCCTTTTTTTCCCCACAAATAGAGCTTTCTTTTGGTGGCATTTGACCTCTGCGGTTTTTATTTTTTTCTCTATAAACAAAAATAGTGACAATTTTGAAAAAAATATTTTTTACTTTTTGCTGTAATAAATATCCCCCAAAAGTATATAAAAACATTTTTTCCTCAATTTAGGCCGATATGTATTCTTCTACATATTTTTCGTAAAAAAAAAATCGCAATAAGTGTTTATTGATTGGTTTGAGCAAAAGTTATAGCGTTTACAAAATAGGGGGTCGTTTTATGGCATTTTTATTTTTTTTTCTTTACTAGTAATGGCGGCGATCAGCGTTTTTTTTTTTTTTCGGTACTGCTACATTATGGCGGACACTTCGGACACTTTTGACACATTTTTGGGACCATTGGCATTTTTATAGCGATCAGTGCTATAAAAATGCATTGATTACTATAAAAATGCCACTGGCAGTGAAGGGATTAACACTAGGGGATGGGGAAGGGGTTAAGTATGTTCCCTGGGTGTGTTCTAACTGTATGGGGGGGTGGACTGACTGAGGGAAATGACTGATCGCTGTTCATACATTGTATGAACAGAAGTTCAGCATTTCTCTCCTTTACACACACAGCTCCCGGTCCTCGCTGTGTAACGAGCAATCGAGTGTGCGCGGTGGCGATCGCGCCTGCTGGGGGCGAGCGGGGGGCGCGCGTGTCCCTAGTGGCCGATTTGAGAGCCGACATAAGCCCATAAACTGAACTCTGTTACCCTATGTTCCCCCAGGGGCGTTTTTCAGTGTTAATGAGCTTTGGAGTTTATTGGCTTTTTTCTGAATGCCCGAAATTTGCTTTCTAGGGGTCCTTTCACACGGAGCGGACCGTTTTTGATCCGCTCCGTGTGTGTCCGTCGGCTCAGCGGTGATCGTCCGTAAATCCCTGCTGAGCTGTCGGCGGACAGGTGGTCCCCGCACACTAAAAACGGACTTGTAAAAAACGATCGAACAGTCCGTACGTGTGAAAGGACCCTTAGTGCCGTTTTTTGACAGGAAAAAAACGCAAACAATGCTAAAATAAATTAAAAACGCTCAAAAACACCGGCGCCAGCATATTTTTTGCGTTTTTTTATCCCAAAAAAAAAAAAGTTCATAAAAGCTACACTGAAAAACGCTGATTAAAGCTATTGCAAAAATGCTAAAAAACGTTGCAAGGCTCCCTACAAAGCTACTGGTGTTTTTTTATAGCTTTTATCAGCTTCAGTGTGCACAAATCTGGCTGTCTGTTCTCCCTGGACTGAGAGACTGATTGCAGGGAGAATAAACAGCAAGTCGCTGTTATTTATTTATTTTTATTTATTTCGGGTACTTGTATAGCGCCATCAATTTACGCAGCACTTTACATACACATTGTACATTCACATCAGTACCTACCCTCAAGGAGCTCACAACCCAAGGTCCCTCACACACATTCATACATACTGGGGCCAATTTAGACAGGAACCGATTAACCTACCAGCATGTCTTTAGAGTGTCGGAGGAAACCGGAGGACCCGGAGGAAACCCGCACAGGGAGAACATGCAAACTCCAGGCAGATGGTGTCGTGGTCGGGATTCGAACCAGTGACCCTTTTTGCTGCTAGGCGAAAGTGCTAACCACTGTACTGTGTTTGTAAACACAGAATTCTGTACTGTGATTGGCTATAGCCGATGAGCAGGTATACAGCCAAAATCAATAATTGGTTTTAACCTGCGGACAAACTTGTGCTGTGTCCAATTACAGCACAGATCAGCAGGGGGCGCCCAAAAACCAGGGAGGGGATTGTGCCAATCCCATATGTTGCTGTGCCCCGCGCTAACTGTAAATGTACAGTTAGCGGGCAACAATTGGTTAAAACTAGCATAAGGGCCCTTTCACACTGGGGCGTTTTTCAGGCGCTTTAGCGTTAAAAAAGCGCCTGAAAGAAGCTGCTTCTGCAATCCCAATGTGAAAGCCTGAGTGCTTTCAAACGAAAGCGTCTGAAAACGCCCCTGTGTGAAAGGAGTCTTGGCGTTAAAAAAAACACCTGAAAGAAGCTGCATCTGCAGTCCCAATGGGAAAGCCCCAAGTGCTTTCACACTGAGGCGCTGTGCTGGCAGGGCATCAAAAAAAGTCCTGCAGGCAGCTTCTTTGCAGCGCTCTAGGAGCATTGAATACACCGCTCCTAAAGCCCCCTTCCCATTGAGGGAGCTTTTTTTTAACGCCAAAGCGCCGGAAAAACGCCCAGTGTAAAAGGGGTCTTAGCGGCGCTTTACCAGCATTTTTCAAGTGCTGGCAGTGTGAAAGGGCTCTGAAAGCACTCAGGCTTTCACATTGGGATTGCAGATGAGGCTTCTTTCAAGCGCTTTACAGGCTTTTTTTTTATGCCAAAGCGCCTGAAAAATGCCCCAGTGTGAAAGGGGTCTAATAGGCTGTAATAAGCACCTCCAATTTTTAGAGGTGGTGGTTAATTAAATGCCGGAATTTCTAGTTTGCTTGAAAATCGATGCAATTGGCTGAATCTCCCTTCTTTGAGCCTGTGAAGTATTGCATCATGCAGGGGTCTGTCGTGGGTTCTGGGATGAGCCCCACCAGTCGTTCTTTGAGATTTCCCCCCCGTCTATAGCTACAGTCAGAGGGCGGAGAGCGGGGCGGCCTTTTCCTGCGTTATCAAGCCCTGTTGTAATATCTTGCAGGCAGATCAAGTTCCTTGATAGCAAAGCCTGTAAAATAATGCACTTCCGCTGAGAATGCTTGCACCTTGTCAAAGTTTAAATCCCTAGAGAGAAAGATGGTGTTAAAAATTAACTTTGTGTGTTTACAGACAGAAGATCCCACAATGGAGAGACCGTACACATTCAAAGACTTCTTACTCCGACCAAGAAGGTGAGTTTTCCTCTCTGTCTCCTTTCATGTCAACATCTGGACTTCCTTTTCTATAGGTCTGAGATTTGTGGTGTATGTATGTGTGTATATATATATATATATATATATATATATATAAAATGGATCTGTAGGATTCCCTCTGATCACAGGACAGGACTGGTATTTCGGTTGAGTTATTTTTCAGTGGTAAACACAGTTTACGGGCTACGGCTGGCCATACATGTTCAATTTCTATTACAATTTTCCTTTAGCTTTACCATAACCACTTCAGCCTCCGGAAAGGATTTAGCCCCTTATTGACCAGGCCACATTTTTGCGATACGGCACTGCGTTGATTTAACTGACAATTGCGCGGCCGTGCAACGCTGTCCCCAAACAATTTACGTTCTTTTTTTTCCCCACAAATACTGTAGAGCTTTCTTTTGGTGGTATTTGTTCACCTCTGCGTTTTTTTGTTTTTTTTTGCGCTGTAAACAATAAATTGTTTAAAACAATATTTTTTACTTTCTGCTATATAATATATCCAATAAAAATTTGTAAAAAAAAATGGAAATTCTTAATCTATTTAGGCCAATATGTATTCTGCTACCTGTTTTTGGTAAAAAAAAAAAAAGGTATATCCCAATAAGTGTATATTGATTGGTTTGTGCAAAAGTTGTTACGAACTATGGGATAGATTTATGTAATTTTTTATTTATTTTTTACTAGTAATGGCGGTTGATCAGCCCTTTTTTAGCGGGAACCATCAGCCCCGGACCATATTGCTGGTCAATGACCGGGCCCCTTTTTGCGTTTGGACCCAGCGCCGCTTTAACTGACAATTGCGCGGCTCCCAAACAAAATTGGCGTCCTTTTTTTCCCACAAATAGAGCTTTCTTTCTTTCTCGTACATCACGGGACACAGAGCGGCATATTCATTACTATGTGGGTTATATGGAGTACCTTCAGGTGTGGACACTGGCAATCTTCAAACAGGAAGTCCCCTCCCTATATAACCCCCTCCCCTAGAGGGAGTCCCTCAGTTTTTTCGCCAGTGTCTTAGGTGTTGGTCACGGAATAGCTTTGCTCCACATCCTTGGGATTAAGGGCGGGCTAACCGGATCTGTCCAAGGAGCCTCAGTGCCAAAGTGGACAGTACCCGGGCCCCAAACCGTGGGGTTTTGCCTATAATGCTCCTCTTTGGAGGGCTGGACCCTGGGCCCAGGACTTGGAGTTTGCAAAACCATAAAGTTCCTGTTTGCCAGGGTGCTATATAGGTCCAGGACAGTGGGTACCTTCATAGGACCCCAGGGCCTGAAGGTCTACTACGCTACCCACGGAGATGGGAGAAGATTGGATCAGTTTGCTGGTCAAACATCCTGCAGCATGGAGCAGGTAAGGGGGAGCCTGCGGGACTTGGTTCGACAGCAGGCTCCCCGGGGTAACCTAAAAGGGGGGATAGCCTAAGTATGCTCTGCATGGGCAACCGTGATCACTATGTCTAAAAGACAGGATGACACCCTTTCTCCCCCCATCACTAGGCCCCCCTGTTTAAATATGTGTTGCTAGCTAACCTGCTGTTTCTTCCTAGGGCTAGTAAGGATCCCTAGGGGCCTTGAGAGAGTCCTACCTGGCCGGGGGTTTGAATCTGCCGCCTGTTTCTGCGTGCCTGGATCTCCAGCAGCGCGGCTCCTCCATGTTCCTCCTGTTTCCGGCATACGCGCGCGCGCGCGTGCGCGCGCACGTCTTATTGACGTTTTTCGCGCCGTTCAGACAGGAGGGCGGGGGGGGGGCGGGCCTGCGGCGTCATACAGGGGCGCGCCTTTGTGCTGTTATAGACAGCAGGCTTTGTCAGTACTCAGTCTGAGGCTGATCTTTCAAGGAGAGGACGCAGAGCGGCAGAACAGTGACTCCCGGTGGCGGAAGAGGGGTAGTACATGTGGACTTTGTTCCAATGCCTTTATTGTTAAGCCAAGAATCCCCCTTATTTTGCAGCAGGTTGGAGGCTGGCAAACTTAAAGGGGTCACTGTATGTTGTCAAGGAAAATATATAATATATAATATATAATTATTTAAAAAAAAAAAAAAAAAAAAAAAAAACCAACATACGGGCCCATCAGTTTTTGGGGACACTAAGTGATCTATTCTCCCCTAAACTCTGAAAATTGTACTCCTGCCCACTACAGTCTGTTGTGCGGGCGGAGTCCCTCGATTTTGTATTATGGCCTCCAAGGGTTCGGGGTCAAAGGGTACAAAAAAGACCAAAAAACAAAAGGGTTCCCTTTCTGATTCTGATATGCCGATTCTTTCCCCGCAGCTTATTAATTTAAGGAGCGCCTTGGATGAGCCATTAGGGGGATCTGGTGCGGAGGCTGGCCCAGATCAGCCCAGCCCTGTGTTTATCACAGAGGAGATGCTAGCCGTATCCCTAGGGGGGCTAGAAGAGAGAATAGCGGCATTGATCGCTAGAGCTATTCCTGGTAAGAAACGGGTTAGATCCCCATCACTAGGGGGTGTATCCTCAGATGCTGAGATTCTCTCTCCGGAGGAATTAGAATCACAGGAGGATCAACTGGACCTGAACCAAGAGGGTTCAGGGATGGAGGGGTCTACCTCTGAGGAACCATTTTCAGACTCCCAGACAGAGAGACTGTGGGTACAGTCTTTGACGGACATGGTCCGCTCGGCATTTAGTTTACCATTGCCAGAACCTCAGGTTCCTCCGGTATCCTCTCTGGGCTCTTTGAAAGCCCCGTTAAGCAACGCAGTTTTTCCGGTCCATCCTCTCTTGGAGGAATTGATCTTTCGGGATTGGGTACGGCCGGACAGGATTTTTCTGCCACCGAAAAGATTTGCGGTCATTTATCCCATGGAGGAAAAATTCTCCAAGAAGTGGAGGCTCCCAATAGTGGATGCAGCCATCTCATGTGTGAATAAATCACTAACTTGCCCGGTGGAAAACATACATATGTTTAAAGATCCGGTTGATAAAAGATTAGAGACACTTTTAAAAGCATCCTTTGCTACGGCAGGAGCAGTGGTGCAGCCAGCGGTAGCTGCAATTGGAGTTTGTCAGGCATTAAAAGACCAGACAAAAGAGATGTTAAAGGACATGCCTACCCAACAAGCAGAGGAGTTTGCTGACATTCCCAGAGCTCTGTGTTTCGCGGTAGATGCTATAAAAGATTCCATCCAGCAGGCTTCTCGTTTATCACTATGTTTGGTGCACATGAGAAGGCTCTTATGGTTGAAGAACTGGGCGGCGGAGCCCCCATGCAAAAAGCTTCTGGCAGGATTTCCCTTCCATGGAGGACGACTCTTCGGAGAAGATCTGGATAAATATATTCAGACTATTTCAAATGGCAAGAGTACCCTTTTACCGGTCAAAAAGACATTCCGGGCTCCTACAGTTAGGAGGCAGTTTTTTCCTGTCTCGGGGCCCTCTAATTCCAGGCAGTATCGACGGCCGCCTGCACGATCCAACGTTATCAGTAGATCGCAAGGACAGACCCCTGGGGGTAAGAAGCCGTGGTATCGCAAGCCATCAAAGACAGCCCCTAAGTCTGCATTATGAAGGGGCGCCCCCACTCTCAAGGGTGGGGGGAAGGCTTCGTCTCTTCTCAGAAGTTTGGGAAGCCAAGATCCCCGACAATTGGGTCCGGGCATCTGTAACCACAGGTTACAGACTGGAGTTTCTAAGATATCCTCCGCCTCATTTTCAAGAATCAAGGCTACCAAGGGATCCAGCAAGGAAGGCCTCAATGCTGGCAGCTTTGGATCACCTGCTTTGCCAGGACGTAATTATAGAAGTGCCAGCCCAAGAGCAAGGCCTAGGTTTCTATTCCAATCTCTTTGTCATACCAAAGCCCAACGGCGATGTCAGGCCAATCTTGGACCTAAAGAGGTTAAACGGTTATCTAAGGGTGCGTTCCTTCCGGATGGAATCCATCCGGTCAGCAGCCGCCGCGCTTCAGAAAGACGATTTTCTGGCCTCCATAGACATAAAAGATGCTTACCTTCATGTACCAATCTTTCAGGCGCATCAAAGGTTTTTACGCTTCGCGGTGGGGCAGCGACACTTCCAATTCAGGGCGCTCCCTTTCGGGCTGGCCACGGCCCCCCGGGTATTCACGAAGATTCTAGCCCCGGTTCTGGCCAATTTAAGGATCCAAGGAGTCACAGTCCTAGCATACTTGGACGACCTTTTAATCATAGATCACTCACGGACGGGTCTGCAAAAGGCAGTAAACCTCACGGTTCGGTACCTCGAAGAATTCGGCTGGGTCCTAAACCAGGGAAAGTCAGCATTCCAGCCTACAAAGCAGTTGGAATACCTCGGCATGAGGTTAGACACAGAACATCAAAAGGTGTTCTTGCCCCTTGTAAAGATCAAGGCGATCAAGGGGTTGGTTCAGTTGGTTGTAAACAAGAAAAGACCAACTATTCGCCTGTGTATGCGATTACTAGGCAAGCTAGTGGCCACATTCGAGGCAGTACCATACGCTCAGATCCACACTCGCGTCCTACAGGCAGCCATTCTAGCAGCCTGGGGCAAGAGGGCACATGCCTTAGAGTCCCCTTTGACGCTATCATCAAGGGTCCGACAAAGCCTGGCCTGGTGGTTGAACCCTCAGAACCTTCTAAAGGGAAGATCCTTCAGCCCTGTTGTCTGGAAGGTAGTTACCACAGACGCCAGCCTGGCAGGCTGGGGGGCGGTCTTCGAGGGGTTCTCCCGCCAGGGAACTTGGGTGAAAGCAGAGAGGCAGCTCCCCATCAATATCTTGGAAATCAGAGCTGCTCGCCTAGCCCTGTTGGCGTGGACCTCCAGATTAAAGGGGTTCCCGGTGAGAATCCAGTCAGACAATGCCACGGCGGTGGCATACATAAACCACCAAGGGGGAACCAGGAGCCAGGCCGCTCAATGGGAAGTGAACTTGATTTTTCAATGGGCAGAGGTTCATGTACCCTGCATTTCAGCGATATTCATTCCCGGAGTGGACAACCTGCAGGCAGACTTCTTAAGTCGCCAGAGTCTGTTGCCAGGGGAGTGGTCTCTGCATCCCCAGGTCTTTCAGACAATCTGCCAGAGGTGGGGAACGCCAGACGTAGATATAATGGCATCCAGGTTCAACAAGAAACTAGACAGGTTCGTGTCGCGAGCGAGGGATCCTATGGCCTGCGGAACCGATGCGTTGGTTTGCCCTTGGCATCAATTCAAACTTCTATATGCATTCCCTCCACTACAGTTACTCCCCCGCCTGTTGCGCAAGATCAGAGTGGAGCACAAGCCAGTCATTCTAATAGCTCCAGCTTGGCCCCGGAGGGCTTGGTACTCACTAGTCCTGAATATGGCAGTGGGAGACCCTTGGACTCTTCCTCTACAACCAGACCTACTCTCACAAGGCCCGATCCTCCACCCTACATTACAGCGTCTAAATTTGACGGCCTGGAGGCTGAATCCCTGATTCTCAGGGGTAGGGGTCTGTCTAGGCAGGTAATCCCTACCCTGATTAAGGCTAGAAAGCCGGTCTCCAGGGTAATTTATTACAGGGTGTGGAGGAACTATATAGGCTGGTGTGAATCCAAAAGATGGAATTGCCGCAAATATACTATTGATAGGGTGTTAAGTTTTCTCCAGCTAGGAGTGGATAAAGGCCTGGCACTAAGCACAATCAAAGGACAGATCTCAGCGCTGTCAGTGTGGTTTCAGAGGCCGCTGGCCACTCACTCGCTGGTAAAGACCTTCTTACAGGGGGTCTTGCGTATTAATCCTCCTGTCAAGTCACCAGTTTGTCCTTGGGACCTAAATCTTGTCCTGTCCACTCTACAGAAACAGCCTTTTGAGCCTTTGGCTGAGATTCCTTTACTCTTACTGACAAGAAAACTGGTTTTCTTGGTCGCCATAGTTTCGGCCAGGAGAGTGTCAGAATTAGCAGCCTTATCGTGTAAGGAACCATATCTCGTTCTGCATAAGGACAGGGCAGTTCTCCGGCCCCATCCTTCCTTTCTACCAAAGGTTATATCCAAATTTCACTTAAACCAGGATTTGGTACTTCCATCCTTCTTTCCAAAACCTACATCTAGAAAGGAGGGGTTGCTGCATACCTTGGATATTGTCCGGGCCATGAAGGCCTATCTTAAAGCTACGGAAAAGATCCGGAAAACAGATGTGTTATTCGTTCTACC
Source organism: Rana kukunoris (assembly GCA_029574335.1). Lineage (NCBI taxonomy): Eukaryota > Metazoa > Chordata > Amphibia > Anura > Ranidae > Rana > Rana kukunoris. Next base: position 48,559,191 of record CM056049.1, read on the forward strand.
AGATGGCCCCAAGAAGGGGCAGGCAGCTGCAAAATCCACCATCTCGAGATGGATTAGACAATTAATCATTCAAGCCTACGGATTGAAGAGGTTGCCCCCTCCGTTGTCGGTAAAGGCCCATTCTACCAGGGCCATGGGCGCCTCTTGGGCAGCACACCATCAGATCTCTATGGCTCAGATATGCAAGGCGGCAACGTGGTCATCAG